>KN890975.1:18702-46578 GCA_000934455.1 Apostichopus parvimensis
GGGGGGGGGGGGGGGGGGAATTACTTTGAGTTCCTGTTTATATCCACAACTTGTTGCACTTCATTGCATCTGACAAGCTAAAGTCTCTCGAAGTACTAGCCTGGAACTTTCTGCTGTTCTTCTTGAAGAATCACACTAGGCACTTAAGAATGTTCACCTATGAGAGGTATCTACTTTAATGCTGGAGTTAGTGAATTTCATGCTGCATTTTGAGTAAGCATGATCCTTATTTGAGTTTCTAGCATGCACCGGTACAATGAATACTGGCAATCAACTCCAATAATGTTTGTGGGATGTTGACAGCATGTGGGGGCACCAGAATTTCCAGAAGAGAGGGTGGGGGTGGGTGGGGGAGGGGGGGTCAGATGATGGCAAACAAATGGTGTGGGGTTGGGAGAGGGATCAGTGTTGCAAAACCTGTATAAAGTGCAATTCACATGTATTGCTTAAGGGACAGGCAAATTACTGCTTCTTCTTTTTAGCAGAGCCCACTGGGATGGAAGAGAATGGTCAAAATGAAAGCATCTCCCTCCCCCAACCCCCCCCCCCCCACACACACATAGTTGGCACCACTACTGGTTGACTGTAACCAGGTAAATCCTTAATTAGGAATACTTAAAATTAGACGGCCAGAATGGATACTCTTTAATCAATTTTCATTCCAAATAATTAAAAAGAATGTAAAGTATTTTTTTATTTTCCCCATTTGTAGGTTTAGATGTGATTAATACTATGATTAATGAAAAGTATGTTAGCATGATGATTGAAGAGTTGAGAATGGAATCAATTTAATTAATGACATGCTGATTAAACCTGCTTTTGGTGGGAAAATAGTGAGCTGTCTTAGTTTTCACATTTGCAGTCTTCTTTGTGGATTTATAGGCTAGTTTGAAAAAAATAGATGACCAGACAGAAACTGCTAAACCCAGTTTTCTATCTGAGGGTGCACTTAAGTCTTTGAGTATATATTCCCCTCTGGGAAACTCCTAACTGTAGAAGTCATTAAACATCTATGTAGGTGTTTGTTTCCTAAATAGTAGGGTCAATTGAAGCAGATTAGCATCGGTACCTAGTCATTCTATCTTCAAGATATGCACGTCTTGCTATCTTCAAGCTTGGCAATCACATTCTAACAGGATACCTGCAAATGGCCAGCATGACTTACAGGGTATAAAACTTCTTATCCAAATTGTCAAGCTAAATATGTCATAAATATCGTCCAGATGCCCATGTGACATACTTTTCTTGTTTTTTAGCAGACGATACAGTAAAAAACATAGTAAATAAAGTAAACTCCAGAGGGGGTGAAACCCTCCCCCTACGCCTGTTAAAAGCCAAGACAAAACACAAACAGACCAAAAAAAAAAAAAAAAAAATTGCAAGGTTGAAAGGCAAAGATAAAAATTTAAAAAAATTGACATGACTTTTGGCCTACTAAAATGGCAGAAAGTGACTGTTAGAGATGCTTTGATAGCAAAAAATTACACGAGCACGAAATCCTTCTGAGGTTTAAGTGAACAATGGTATTTCCTGAAGACGTGAGGGGTTATGGAGATCACCTTTAACTACTATTGGTTGGAATTATTCTGATCTATCTATTTTGGTTTGATCTCAAAACCCTAGAGCCAGGGTACGACCTGAACTATTCACCGGATACGCTTAACCCCTCTCCATAATAACCTGAAATCTATTGGACTTTCAGCTGATTACTACAATTTCCCTTTTAGCGATTCTGTGACAGGTGGTGGCCTAATCATTCCTACTCAATGCCTTCCCAATATTGATTGATAAGAAATTTTGAAGGGTGCAAAAGTTCCTGTCATGAAGGTAGTTTACAGTCAAAGGCCACAATCAGGAACAATGTTTGCGTCTCTCATCTGAAGGATAGTGACAGATATATCTCTGGTAATGCTCAAACACACATCTGTAAATAATTTAAATTTCTCTTGCTATACTCCAAAGCTTCCTGTGATACAAACATATTATTAGCTAGGTTACTTCTTGTGTGTCAAGGTGTTTGATTGTATCGATCGTCCTTGGGTCTCCTGAACGGAAAACAATATTGTCACCTAAACGAGAGAAGATTCTTTACAACATGGTCTATCCGTATCCAGCTTAAAAACTCTGTTTTCGTTAGCGTTGAATGTCAAACAATCAGGTTGGTCAAACACACTCGAATCATCGTTGTCGATCAAAACATGAGGAACCCGAAGACACTTGCAATTACCTTCGGTCCACCAAACATTGGGCATCAAGAATTTGGCAAAAAACTTTGAATGGTTGGCAAAGTGAAAAATATAAAAAGTATTTACATTAAACTTGTCTACCACAAACTTAAAATTTTGGAAAAGATTACAAGGTCATCAGCTTTGGCCCCAAAATGTTAGGGCACAAAGACTTGCTAGAAGTCTTCAAACAGTAGTTTCCTTGAGGCTATGCAGGTCCTTAAAATCATTCCCATACATTTAGGATGATTACAATGTCAGACAATGTAGCAGTGTCTCAGTGGAAATAGCTACTTTTAGATGTGTCCGTAAAATGCTTGTTGAACCGTAAATGAGCGAGCGTGACCATTATCTAACTTTGTAGCATTGAAGGTTGGGGGGGGTGGGGTCAATACTGATGACCTTTGAAAAGGTTACTCACTTATTAAGAGTATAATCACATATATCCATCTATGCATGAGTGACCATTTTCTGACTTTGTAGCATTGAGGGGGGGGGGGGGGGGAAGCAATACTGATGACCTTTTGAATGATTACTCACTTATTAAGAGTATAATTCCATAACAACTCCCTGGTATAATCACATATATCCAACTTATGCATGAGTATTATAAGGATTGGGTCAGAGTAAGGTCACCAGACGTAATCGAGTAATCTAGATTGTCCAATACTTGCAACAATAATATGATTGTCCTGTCAGCAAAACTAAAAATATCCTAATTTTTGGAAGTTCTCTATGACTTTTACACATAGCACTGTTCTTAAGATATCAAAGTAGAACAATACATTTAGTTAGCATCACACAAAACACGAACATTTCGGAAGCATGATATTATCTGTTCAAAGACAGGTTACAGATGCCCCCCCCCCCCCAAGATTGGCAACACAAATATATTGAGGGGTGGAACAAGGCACCAACTTAGTTTCATCCCCCCCCCTCCCCTAACTAGAAAAGAGAGAAATTGTTTCCACTTGTTTGTATGAAGAATGTGCTACATGTTATATATCCATATCAATGTATACTGAAGAAGCATAATTGACTCATCCATGTAGCTATAAAAGGGGTGGGGGAGGTGGGGGGGGCAGCTGAAATATTGCAACGTTTGTCAAGATTAAACTTCCAGAAAGAATAACTAGTTTGAATAAATATCTTTGGCATATTGATTGATATCCTACTTCAGCTTGTCATTAAGTGAAGACCTTTCGGAGAAAGACATTTATTAATTGTGTTGTCACTGTGCTCCAGTGCCATAAGTGACAAGTGATTTGGGAGGGATGAATGGGAAGGAGATGGGGTGGTATGGGGAGGGGCATAAAATATTGTTGTCACCCAATTCTCTACTTATAGCACCACCACTACATCAGTAGTGATGTTACAGATGTGTGGAAGGAGTTGTCATGTAAGAGATCTGCCTGTCCTTTAGGGCTATCTCCCTCCCCTGCCACCTCCCATTAAATGATTTTGAAACGTCCTGCATATGGTCTAATAGAGATGTGACTCAAGGAAGTCTTTTTCCTCTGCCAGCAATTACTTTTTACAACACAATTCTATGCAATGTCCAATGCATTTAGTGAACACAAAGAAGGGAAGAAAAGTTTATCAATTTGAGGGTGAGGTGAGGTGAGAGGCTTTGGCTAGAAACATGCATTGGTATACAGTATCAAAGTATGTTTTTCTCTTGCTTGCACCCTCAAAGATGGCTGATATCATAGACAGTAATAATTTTTGACCAAAAAAGTTGGCTCTTTTGGCAAAAGAAACAATCAGGGTAACTTAAATCAGTTTCATATCAAGACATTGGCTACAGACCACCCAGTAAAGTGTATTAACCGCCACATAGTGAGCACTTCCAAAACTGTACAGCAATTGAGGTATTGAGTTGCTATGGAAATCACTGTAGTACCTCCCAAAAGACATTTTCCCTGGGTGCTGACTGTCATTTTCAAAATAAATCACAAATTCCAAAGGAAGTTCATGTTACCATTTCTTGATACTATTCTTAACACATAAAATATGTCTAAACATTTGACAACCCCCCACCACCCTCCTCTCCAAAAAGATAATAATAATGATGATGGTGATGATGGTGGTGATGATAATAATAATCATAATTATGATTACACCGCAGATTCAAAGAATGACGAAAGAATGATCACTCTAGCAGATTCCTTTTCATATCTCATCCCATCCAACTTTCTATACTAAGTCAAAATTTTACAGTCCTCTTTAGTTCTAGAGTGAGCAACTTTGTTTTCCAATAAGAGGTCTTGGTGATAATTTAATTGAAAGAGTAAACTTTTTCAATCGTCTTATAAAGCAGGAAGAGTTCTCGGCTCAATCGGGGGAGCCCACTTCATTCCACCGAGAGGTACAACCGTCATATCAAATCTTGGCAAGCGAAAGACAAAAGAGAGTGAGTTTGGCCAGAGTAATGTTTTTTCCGAGAAGCAGAAGGGAGTGGGAATCGTTGCATATGGTTTATGAAACTTTACACATAAGCATAGACCTATATGTTTGTACATTTGTATTGCATTGAGTGCCCTGGGGGTAGACTGTCAGTTCAGTACCCCACGCGCCCCCATTTATTAAAAACAGGTAAGTGGTGATAAATGTCCCTGACACTATGGGGTTGGAATGGGGTTGGAATGGGGTTGGAATGGGATTGGAATGGGGTTGGGATGGGTAGGGAGTGGTGGGAGGACAGTCCCCAATGATTTTAACAGCAATGATTTCCATGTCTGCAAGGTGCAATTTCGCAAACATTGACTCTGGCTCCTACCTTCCCTAGCCGGGTCCCCTGCTCCTGATCTTAAACCTGTATCAGAATCTCTGTGACAGGTAGCGTTTTAGATGACTGCAATATGGGTTACAAATCTACCAGCTGTTTTAACCTTACAATAATATCTCATATTAATTGAGTCCTTTGCCAAATCTATTTCTGCTAGTTTTGCAAATTAAATTCAGCAAGGGTAAGAACAAAGTAACAAACATGGCATGTACAAATGTTTACCATCAGTAATTTATTATTTACTTGCTATATCTTAAACTCTAGATTCATCTAGGTATGGGAATACTTAGGTAGACTCTGTAATATAATTCAGATTTTTGTCATCATCAACAAAATCTACAGGAAAAGCCCAATCATGATAAACTTTGATTAATTTTATCTTAATCATCTAAATCAGAATAAAAGCTTACTTTGAAAATGACAAACAATAAGTCTTTGAGATTATAACACACAATATTAACCTGACTGTTTTTCAATGTTGAAAACAGGTGTTAAAATTGGTAATTTTATCACTAGGGAATACACCACCAGGTAGCCGAGGCTATCTTAGCTAACCTTTGAACTCTGTAATTTGTAATCTTCTTAGATCAGCAGTATCATGTTAATATATAAAATGAGTGAAAGATATAAATGGTGGCAGTATTCCTCTTTATGTTTACAAGAAAAACACCAAAGCAACCACCATGAAGGTTACAATTTATGACAAATCTGTCCAAGTTATGCCGACTTAAGAGAATATTAGACAAACGTTCTTGGTCCACACTGACCACTGCCAATTGATATACATGTATATTGGCAAGCTAAGGCACCTAATAAAAAATCCATCCCAAAATGTTCTGCACTCAAAGTAGAACAGGCCAACTTACTTTTACACAATTACATGCTATTATATGATCAAGTTTTAAGGTAGAGACTCTTTTTACTTCACAAAATGTTTATGACTTATGATAACTAGTGCGGATGATATGAAAAAAATTGAAATGAAAAGAAAGAAGAACAAATATAAAATAAACAACCCAGCCAGTACCTACCACTAGTTATTATATTACCCGTGAGATCTAAAAATACCACTCACAACCCCCATCCTTAACAAAAGCCAATACACAGAAAAAAAAAGAAAAAAAAATTGTTGTTGCATATCAGAAAACTGCAATTTAGGTAGAATGGTAAATAGGCAACCTTTCCTTGATACATACAGAAGTCCTCACAGGAGTTCATTGACATAAGACACTTTGACTACAAGACTGACTTGAAGACACACGATAGCAAGATTTACCAAAGGTCATACCGATACTTGCTTCTCTGCAACTAAGCAATTTCTATTTAGTGAACAACCATAAATACACTAGTAGTGCTACTATCAAAATAATAATAAAATCAAATTTAAACCATCAAATGGATATTGTTGGACAAAAAGAGAAAACAAAAAAGAATTGACAGGTATTTTGTCTTACAAATGTTTTAAAGTGAATAATTATTTCTTGTGCAAGAAAAAGTGGCACTTTCTACTGCTCAAATACAGTAAATTAATGGAGAACTGTTCAGTCCAACAAAAAAAAAAACCTCTTGGGAGTTTAAAACTGCTTTTGGTTATTTTTGTCTAGAAACTGGATAGAAATACAGAATTTTTAGGAAATCATAAAAGACAAAACTACCTTGGAATATTTAAATCAAGCACAGTTCACATTTCAGCCAATTATTTATAGCAAGTTCTGGTAGAAAGTCCCCCGCACCCCCCCTCTCTCTCTCTCTCTCTCTATATATATATATATGCATATTTTTGGAAGAAAGAGATGTTTCCTTTTATATCAAGCTGAAATTCTAGTAACAAACATTGCTAGGGTCTGATAAGATGTATCAGTTTGATGTCATATGTCTCTGAACTGGAGATAGATGACCAGATTAAATTACACCAAGTTAGTTTTTGTGTTTAGTTGTGACCTCTGACCTAACCTTGTAGTATTTACACATGTTCATGTATGTCTTCTTAAATGATCTTACTGTCATTCCAAATCCATGCTCCAACATCTAGCCTCTCCAATCTGCAAAAATTGATTTCCTTTAAGAAATAAGATCATAGAATGTTTAATATGCATATCAATGTTGACAATTTTAGCACCGAGAAACGTTACATGACTTTGCTAATGTGTAAACTCAAAATGGACATATTAAAATAAAATTTAAAAAAATAAAAAAATCGTAAGGAAGATAATCTCATAGTAACATATTTGAATGTAAACACTATAGTTTTCCTAGAGTAATAACGAAGGGAAAAAGTAAACCAAATAACACAAAATATCTTGTAAACAAATAAATTTTATAAGAGTGACTAATACTAGCTTCCTAGTGTGATGGTTAAAACAGGAAATACTTAAAGCAATAGGAAGATATATATTTGCAAAAATAACAAACTCAGATTGCTGCAAAATAACATTTTTCTTTATATCATATGTGTCTTGTTCCATTTCAGACTGTAATTTCTGCTTTTCCAGAAATTCCAGTGAACATTCATGTCATCTTTACAAAACACAGCATTTAGACTAGCGTTCCATTAACAGATTTATGTATATATGGCTACACAATGACTGCTTGTCAGTTGTAATTGAGAAAAAAGAAAGAAAAAAAAGAGAACCATATGAAAATACTGAATGAAAAATCTCATATTTTTGGAACCAAATAAAATTTGTCTATGTGGTCTATTCCCATCGTTCCACTTTTGGTAAATCTTCATCCAAATAAACTGTGGCAGTTGCTAATGCTCTGTAATCCTTATTTAACCATTAGACTCCTAAAACTGGTCTAAATGTTTCCCCACAAGGGATGTAATATTTTATGTTACACAGATAAGATTCTGATATTTCTAGTCTCTATTTAGTGGTACTGTGCGGCACATTGTCTCCATTACAGGAAGTAGGTACATCCCCTGCTGATCCAGGCGTTGCATTAACTGTTACCTGGTGGTCTAGACTTAAATGACAGATAACGCACCAGTTGGTAGTTAGGCCATCGCAATGCTGTAACCATTATGCTCAAAGTTGACACTTCTAAGTATCTAACTAAAATATAAACTTCTTATCCACTAGAGAGCCAGTGTAAGAGAATGTGTAAAAGTAAGTTGGCCTGACGTTTCGATCCTAGCAGGATCTTCTTCAAAGGCTAAATGACAAGTCACAGTAACAGAAGGGACAAAACCCGGCTTGGATTCCCCTTTTTTTCTTATTTCCTTACATCTATCTCTTTGTGTTCACCTTGCTCATTAACCTGTCTGTATTCTATGCATAGTTTTGTCCCTTCTGTTATTGTTACTTGTCATTTAGCTTTTGAAGAAGATCCTGCTGGGATCGAAACGTCAGGCCAACTTATTTTTACACATTCTCCAAGTATCTACACAGTTTACTATCAACAGTAGACTTATTGTTGTGTAAGAGAGCCCAAGCCTGACTTTTAATCTTCACATTCTTATTACAAGTTTTTTTACTCAGTATTGAAGTTACTTGAACGGTAATGTTTATTTTGCAACATTTTGACAAGATCTACAAAATAATGTTCACAACATGATCATTAAAATGAAAGAAACCCTGAGAGGTCGTTTATCACCCAATGATAACTAATGAAGTAATAATAAAGATTACTCAGATACATATTAGAACCCCCAAAAATCAATGACTTTGAAGGCCTAACATTAACTCTTCCCATGCAGAACATTTCTTGAAACCATCTTTAGAAACTGAGACAAATACTTTGATCAAAAACTCATATTTTTACAAGTTTAGTAGCAGTTATTTATGTAGAATTCGCATTTCATCATCTACACAATTACATGTAAATACTAAATAAATAACTGTTGCAATGTATTGTAAGGTATTAAACAAATCATCCTTTGCAAAAAAGTTAAACATTATCTTAGATTACCAAATTCTGAAAAAAGTTAAACATTATCTTAGATGACCAAATTTTTATGAAACTATTATATAAAAAGCCCAACAACAAATTATGATACCAGAGTACTGTAAGCTACTGATCAAGGAAAAAATTACAGAAAAAAATTTGTTTCAATATCAAAGTAGTGCAAAGCAGGGTGGGAGAGCTTTCATGATTCAGTAGAAAATTTCATAGAAAAAAATAGAATTTAACCACAATTCGACATTGAAAATTTAGAAAAGTTTGTAATTCACACCCAAATTGGACTGTACAAGCTACCTCAAGGCACCTACAAGTTGAAAGATATCATGATTGGTTGATAGATTGATCGATAGGTAGAAATGATTATCTTAAACTCTGTACAGTCATAATCATTCTGTTTTGTACTTTATAACAACAAACATGCTACCACTACACTAGCATATTATACAACTACTATTATAAACCTGTATTAGGCATATAACAGTTTCCATGAAAACCAAAACAACACCCACTAAAAGACACAATCCTAAATCTAGAAAAACTTTGGAAGCCTTTTTTAAACAGCAGGGAACATCAGAACTCTTCAAACAAACCACATCGTGAGAATGTATGTACATGTATTTTAGATCCTCCTGCAAGCAGGAACTCGCGAAGAAGCCTCCCTCATTGGCTTATCAAAGCTGCAAGCTGACCGAAGTCAGTCTCTTAGATTCATATTTAACTTCCATGATGATGAATTGTCAACAACTCTGTAACTAGACGACATACTTTAATCTTGGAGAATGACGATTGCCTTCAAGCAAGACACTTTTGCAGTAAAATCTCAAAAATGATTCACTGGAACAAGATATTTGGCGGGAAATGGGATGGAAACACAAGATCTGAGGATTAAGGCACATATTTTCTTTCACTGTTACTGTATATATATATAAAAGATACACAACTACGATAGATTAATTGACATTCATTCGATATAACCGTTAACATACTAGTCCAGTAGTAGCCTTAACTGTTGAGATTTAGTCATGATTAACTGTGACCCAGTGCTGATAAAACAGATACCTTATATATATATATAGTATTCCAATAGCATGTCATAGGTTGAGTGGTATTCCAATAGCTTGATGAAAGATCATACCTAGATGTATGCAACCTTATTGGTTGAATGGTATTCCATAAAGCTGATGAATTTCCATACATGTATACAATCTCATTGGTTAACAGGACTCCAACAGCATGATAAACGGATCTATGTATGTGTGTGAATGTATGTATATTTGATCTAATTGGTAAAATAGTATTCCAAAAGCTCCATAAATGTCTATTTCAGTGGTCAATATTTAATGTTCCCGCTATAAAATACATAGATACAATCCTATTGGTCAATATCCATTATTTCCATAGTCTGATAAAATACCTAGATACAATCCCATTGGTCAATTTTTAATATTGCCATAGTCTGATGAAATACCTAGATACAATCCTATTGGTCAATATTTAACATTCCCAAGTCTGATAAAATACCTAGATACAATCCCATTGGTCAATTTTTAATATTGCCATAGTCTGATGAAATACCTAGATACAATCCTATTGGTCAATATTTAACATTCCCATAGTCTGCTAAAGTACGTAGATACAATCCCTTTGTTCAATTTTTGATATTTCCAGTTTGATAAATTTCCAAGATACAAGCCTAGTGGTCAATATATCATATTCCCGTTGACTGATAAAGTATGTAGGTACAATCACATTGGTCAGCACTTACAATTCCTGTAGCCAGATAAAATACCTAGATACAATGCTACTGGTCAATATTTAATATTTACCAGAGCCTGATCATCTGGATGCTTAGGAAGTCTTTCCTCATTAATTTACACCTTGTTTCAATGACCCGTTAACAGTTTAATATTATTTGTGGTCACTAAATCCATATGAAAATACCATCACTCCTGGTGCTATAACCTACTCTTCCAAAAGGATCTGCAATCTAACATATGATGGTCTTAGTAAGCTACTGCAGGACTCTTCTGGAAGGGACTGATAAATTCTCTCATAATTCTCTCTAAGAAATTACAGTGTGATCTATCTTGCATGCAACACTTGCCAGATGGTTGCAGATTAAAAAGAAATTATCACCCTACTTTGTGAAGATAAAATGATATGAAACTGAACAATCACACACAAAGTGACATCCTTCTCTTGCAGGTCGTTAATCGTATAAAAGAGAGAAAATTTGTTTTTCTATCTCAATCTTGATAGAACGAAATATCCTACCATATGTATACAACGACCAGCCTGAACATGCATCACAAATTGGTCACATAATCCAATGCTAGATTAAATAAGGAGCTGCTAACTATCTTACAACACAATACGATACGTTATGTCTGCTACAGAGCTATTTCAGGCGTAAGGCACTTCAGTAAATATAAGACTCCATGGTGTGAGATCTGAAAATTTGGGATTGTGTAAATATGATCTTGTGAGCCAGGTTGGGCTAATTATCATAGAAAATCGTTAAATATGATGGACAAGAATGACGATAAAAATAAAAAATTAAAAAAACATGAGGGCTCAAAATACACTTCAATCTTTTGAGTTTTGCTTGAGTAAATTTCATTAAAGATATATAAGTTGTAATATCAGCTAAACAGCTATGTAATGCTCATGAAATAAAGGAATTATACTAAAAAATGTATTAAATACAAATAAAGAGGGGGAAAATAATAAAAATAATTTCTCATACTGCCTCATGTGCTGACTTTTTACACGATAAAGAAATAACCAGGAATAACAAAAAAACTTTACAAAGCAGTCTTATGGTTTCCTACAGATGAAGAAGAAGAAAAAGAAGGAGAAGCAAAAAGGCTCATAAAATAAATGTCTACTGTAACCCAACAAAACATTGTATACTGCGACAGACAATCTTTTCCTGAATCAAGGTTATTTTGGGTTTATCTATTCTTATTGAAAAGGCCTCTAATTACAGGCCAAAAAAAATGTTAAGGTTAGTTCTGACTACATTCGCAGTTTTGGTTGCTTATTACACTACGTTTTGTAGAGATATTGTTAGCAAAAACAAATAAATGAGTCTATTTTTGTAATCAAATAGAAGAAAATATCAAACAAAATGGTAGCACTCAGTCCTAAAGAAAAACCGAATAAATGTATTTTTGAGTAAAGTATTAAATATGACTAGGATACATGTATATGTTGAAAGAGCAGAGAAAATTCCGTCTTGAATATGGTTTCTAATCAACGAATACAGAATAACCTGGCACCTGCTGCATTAAACTACGTCCACCTACATTGGAAAGATCACTTTATTTCTTTGAGAGTGGTGTTAGTCAAAACTCTATCATAACGTGAGGCACACATATAATTTCAGCCTCAAATTTGAAAATACAAGAAAATGATAAGATATAAGAAGTGGCAATAATTCAAAATATTTAAAAGAAAATGATAACATCATTAGTAGAAGAAAAAAAAGCAACAACAAACCAATAGGTAAACTTTCAATATAAAACAGAAATTCCAGAAGTGATAGAGTCCAAATATTTTTTTCCTTTTTATCCCATTACCTTTCTGTTGGAAAAACAGTGGAATACACACAATTTTGTGATAAACAACTGTTTTGATTTTCCTAATATAATTTTAGGCCGAGAATAAACAACACATTGAAGACTTATAACAGCCTGTTAGAAAGAAATGGCTTGGCGTAAAATAGCAGACAAAAATACAACTTGGACTTTCCACGTCTGTTTATTACCTACAGATATAAAATCCCTTTTAAAGCAGATTCACTTTTTATGTCAGAATAGACACAAATAATAATTCCCTTCTAAAATAAGTAAAGTGATTAATGTCAATGCAATGAGTTATTCGTAACATGATATGAGTGTCAGACTTCTTGAACAAATGTTAGAGCCAAAACAAATGTTTCCTTATTACTATAACACAGGAGCTATTTCTTGTTGTTATGCAAAACTGTAATTCTGTGACGAAACAACAAGAAATGATCCTTTTGAATCAAAATGTTTTGTATCAATTGAGATGGATGTGGCTTTCTTAATTTCTATCTTCTGTTTAATATTTTCTGTCTCTTTCAAGGATGACCTAAAATCTGTCTTGTAATTTCGATGTTACATTAAACGACAGATATTTGTCTTCATTCTGCAAGGTGTTATAAGAACAATCAAAGATAGTTGACATGTTGAGATATAAAGTCCATTTTGCAATTAGGACAAACAGAGACTCTCAAGTTACTTGCATGTAACTCAAGAATTTTGAAGGTTGTAAACTATTTCCCGTCAAACACAGCCTAAAAGAAAAACAGCCGAGAGAACTTAAAAAAATATTATGGATTTTGACAGAGCCTTTTTGTCTGTAGTACTGAAATATTTCCAATCCAGGATGGCTTATTGCATTTTTCAATTCATGGAGTTAACAAATTATAACAACTATGGCTAGTACCTCGAGACAGGGACCTCTTTATTTCTGAATGAGAATCAATGAACCACACATCTTTCATCCTCCTCCCTAATTGATGATGCAACCACTCCTTGCTGCCTAAATATTGTCAACTATTTTGTGGATTCTCATGCAATTAATAACATTTCTGGCAGTAAACTGCTGTGATAGGGAATTCCCTGTATGCACAGAGTGAAGATTTCAGTAATGCCAATGTTTCTAAGAGCCCGTAAAATTTAATGCTCTGTCGAGGATGGAAAACATTGGTTCAAAGTACTTAAATCATCCCCATGTGTTGTCCAATGTGGTATATGCAAACTTAATAACAGCATAAAATATTATGAACTGACTAAAAATAACAACAGCTGAACTTCAAGCTCGGAGAGATGGCTGAACTTGTGAGCAGGAACACAACACGCAGCATCATACCTCTGTCCGATGGAAATCATCTTCTTAACTGGCAAAGGGATCCAAATCATCAAAGGTTAATTCTTTGGTTGCTTTTGGTTGCTATGGAAACAAGGCAGATTTATACAAATAAAATAAATAGTAAAAAAGAGCTATATTTAAGATGAAGAGATGTCAAATAGAGAATGATTCTTGCAGGGTGAATGACAGCTAAGACTGCAAAGATGGGTGGGTATTAATATAACCAGAGAGTGTGTCTGTAGCACATTTCTAACAATTGCTAGATCCTGGGTACATTTTCTTAAATTCCTTTGCATTTCAAACAAACAATTGCATTATCTAATGTAGCCACAAGACAAACAAAGGCATAGTTCTGATGGATCTTGAAGTAACCCAAGACAAGACTAATGTATATGGTTTACAGTGAGGGCCTGCTTACTGAGCAAATATGGGTTGATTCTAATATAAAAAAATATATATATATATAAATATAATAAAATATCATAAAAAAAAAATTGATTTTCGTTGGAAAGCTGAAAACTGTCGGTCTGTAAAAATCCTGCGCGCCACAGTAATTGTTTTCAAAACCCGCTTTTTGGGTTGAGCCCCATATTTTGCAGACCGTCTAGTTTCCACCTTGTTCATATGTATATCATGAAGCAAGAATAATGGTTTTGTATTTTTTTTATTTAGATCCTCTAGGAACTCGCGAAGAAGCCATCATTGGCTTATCAAAGCCCCCAGCTGACTGACGTCAGTCTCTTACATTCATATTTAATGTCCATGATTATGAATTGTCAACAACTCTGTAACTGGACGACATACATTAATCTTTGAGTGACTCGAACTCGGGACCTTATGATTGAAAGACACCGGCGTTAACCACTGGGCTAACACTCCTTGACTGGTTTGCCGTGACAGTTTCTACACTCACCTGTGGGTCAAATATAAGGTCTCCCGAGGCTACTGTAGGAGGTGGAGATGCTAAAGACTTTGTCCAGTCACCTTGATCCTGGAATGGGTTGGTAGAAACAGCAGCTGGAATAACTGCTGGAGTTGTCTTGATTTCTACTGATGAATAGAAACAAATTTTATAACTGCAGATGAGAGGTACATTTTCCATTAAACATACCATTAAGAACTTGGTTGTACGCCAAAGCAGAACTTCTTTGAGTATTGCACACCCTTATACAGAGTAAGAGGTATTGTTAGTTTCCTTGTCTCAACTGTTGTAAACATCTAGAGAATTTCCGTTGCTATTCAAAACAACTAATAGTGAAACAGAAAATCAATCGAGTGTATTAATCCAGTTCTAGCCATTAATGTTGTCACTAATTTCAAACCTTTTCAAAAAGAACAGAAATACTAATTTCCAGGTAATACACAGTGGCGGAGCTAGGGGTATTGGTCAAGGGGGGCAAGAATGGTCTGCAGGGGCGCTTTCGACACTATCTAAGCGGAGCGCCACCACAGGTTGGCGCGGAGCGTACAGACATTTTTTGAGTAAAGATAATCCCTAGATTGCCGGAAATGACCCTTTCCGGGCCTTGCTAATTTGCAGATAAACGAAGAATAAATAGCCGTCATCGCCAACAAAATGTGACAAATGTCAATAGGTAGATGAGAGCGCAATAAAAAGTCATTAATCACGAATAAGTAAAAAGTGGGAAAAAGCTGAAAAGGGCGCCAGCAGTCCATTTGAGTCCGTCAGGGGGGGCATCGCCGCCCCCCCCCTGACTGAATGGACGCTCCGCCACTGGTAATACAGAATCTTTAAAGTGATTTACATTGGCAGAAGAATTAATCAGGATGTAAAGAAGAGGAAAACTCATATATATCTTTTAACGATGGTGCAATCTATAGCAATTAATTCCAGCGATACTTATTTGTTACCATAACAGACGAAACATGTTTCCAAGTTAAGTGTGTAATTGTTGTTGTCATTTAACAAGTTCAATATTTCAATTTACTTTACATTGTATCAGGCGACCATTTAAACTTGTTATCATAGGTCTCAGTTTTCTGATGATGCAATATCACATAATAACATTGTGTGCATATCCATTTCTGCCAAAAAGTCAGTATTATTTACCTTCCAATGTTATTGACATTTGTTACTGACCCACTTTACGAGGTATATTTGCAACCTTTTTTGAAGGGTGCTACGTATGTATTGTATAAATATGGATGCAAGTCGTGAATGTTCATATATTTATACATTTTGGAGTTATTAAACATCACTTTGTGACACTAATATACAAACTAATTAAGAAATGTGCCATGTCTGATTAATTAAAAATATGTCATGTTTGTTCCATCTTTGTGTGGCACTAAACACCCCCCCCCCATTGATCATTGATCTTATGCTCACCATTGTTGTTAGGGCTGGTGACTCCAAGCAAACTGGGAGGCGGTTGTCTTCTCTTTTGTCTGGTAGGCCGTGGAGGAGGTGCTAACACTGAGAGCATAAAGAAAAGTGGTAACGTAAGTTTCTTGTTACATTGATAACATTTAAAATAAACACCCTCTTTAAAAAATAAATTTGTTTTCAATATATTCATAATTTATTTTATCACATTGTGAACTGTAATTTATTATATCCAGAAGTTCAATATCATTATTTCTAGTGAGTTTCATTGTTTTATGTGTCCTTCCTTTGCAAAAGACTCCAAAGATTATAAAGATAGATGTCTGAAGGTAATTTTTATGCTATTCCTAGATTTTAGCTCACCTTGGCCGACAATCATCACCCAGGGTTAACAAAACTTGTGAACCATCTGTACCAGGGTTACCAAATTCCTAAATCCATGTTTCATAGCAGTTAAACCAAATCTGCAAAATGACTTGTTAGCACACATACATCTTGCAAACTTTCAGATTATTTGTGGAACAAGATACATAGTGCAGGTCCTTCCTTTGCAAAAGACTCAAATATTCGGAATGTAATTTTTATGCTGATCCCAGGGTTGATAAAACTTGTGCACCATCTGTACCAGGGTTCCCAAATTCCTAAATCCATGTTTCATAGCAGTTAAACCAAAGCTGCAAAATGACTTGTTAGCACACATACATCTTGCAAACTTTCAGATTATTTGTGTAACAAGATACATAGTGCAGGTCCTTCCTTTGCAAAAGACTCAAATATTCAGAATGTAATTTTTATGCTGATCCCAGGGTTGATAAAACTTGTGCACCATCTGTACCAGGGTTCCCAAATTCCTAAATCCATGTTTTTTCATAGCAGTTAAACCAAAGCTGCAAATGACTTGTTAGCACACATCCATCTTGCAAACTTTCAGACTATTTGTGTAACAAGATACGTAGTGCAGATACTCCATTACCATTCATTTATTGAAGTAAAACAGAGGATATGAATGTTAATTCTAAACATGTAAATGGGTTTCGGACAATGTGGGTAGGTTTCACAGAACTTTGTTCTCAGAATCAAAATGCCCACATGATATAATATCCTATTTCACTATATTTGCACTGTATTTCTGCAATATTTTGATCTCACAAGAATAATATCGTATATAGTTACTGACCCCCTTTCATGGTATTACTTAACCCAGTATTACCCCCACAGTATATATATGTATATAGGAGGTTGTGAGCACGTGGTAATGATTTAGGTTTTGCCTATTGCTATCGAAAAGAACAAACACATATACTTTACACATACCATTATCATAGCCCCCCGCAAAGGCCGAGAACCTTTTCAATTCGAGAAGGTCAACGCAGGCTCAGAAGGAAATGGAGCAATGTGATATAATAATGATAAAAGTAAAGAAGGTCAAAGTCTTTGGCTAACTATCTACACGTTATTGTTGTTAAATATTGAATTGACCTTTGTATCATAATGTTTCACCCTTTAAAGCCGTTTTCTCTCTCTCTTTCTTTCTTTCTTTTGGTTTATGTAATACCAAAGCCATTACGCAGATGTCAGGGAATAATGAGGCTCTTGTCAATATAATTAGTTACTTTATTCCCGTAGACGGTTTTTAAATGGTTTAAGGAATTAATCTGCGTTATTATGAATGATTTAGAAACCTAAATGTGTTACTGCTACCTCATATTGTGGGCATCATTATGAGTAAACACTCGGATGCCTGGAATGCGTTACTGCTAACACATATTATGGGCATCATTATGAATATTATTAGGACACCTGGATGTGTTACTGCTAATTCATATTATGGGCATCATTATGAGTAATACTAGGACACCTAGTTGTGTAACTGCTAACTCATAATATGGGCTAATTATGAATAATATTAGGACACCTGTATGTGTTAATGCTAACTCATGTTATGGGTATAATTAGATGTGTTACTACTAACTCATGATTTTGGGCATAATTATGATAGGACATAGGACACCTGGATGTGTTACTATTAACTCATGTTATGGGCATAATTATCAATAATATGAGGACACCTGGATGTGTTACTACTAACTCATGTAATGGGTATAATTATGAATAATATTAGGACACCTGGATGTGTTACTATTAACTCATGTTATGGGCATAATTATCAATAATATGAGGACACCTGGATGTGTTACTGCTAATTCATGTTATGGGTATAATTATCAATAATATTAGGACACCTGGATGTGTTACTGCTAATTCATGTTATGGGCATAATTATGATTAATCCTGGAATACCTGGAGTTGATTCAGTTTTGCTGGAGGACAAGTCGACGCTTCTTGGAGACTGGGTCAAATTGAAGCTATCTTCGAAGATCGCACCTGCAAGAAAGGTATTTAAAATGTTTGTAAAATCTTTCTGAAAGAGAATACATCTGATCTACAGAATACAGATCTATATAAACTGTAGCAAAGCTAAACAAGGGATGGGATAGGTTCACTGCAAATCTAGTAAAAACATGATTTATAAATTAAAGACATGATTCATAAACAACAGATGTGAAACATAAACTATGGATGCTGGATATGGTTCATACACTACGACCTTGCTTCATGAACTACATATGTCATCCATAAAGTGCACATGTGGCTCACAAACTGTTGTTTAGATTAGAATATGGTAAGTAAATGTGGTTAGAAAATATGTTCACTTTATTAACATGGAAACAGAAAATGGCTGCTAAACTCATCTCAATAGGAACTAATGTTGTCTTATACACATCATCATCTTCTGATTCCAGCTGGTAACTATGGAGTACATGCATTTTAAAGAGGGTTTTAGAGGTTGGTCTGCAGTTTTCCAAACCTTCTTAATATTTCTTAAAGTGTTACTGCAACAGTGTTTTCAGTTTCTCACCATAATGGAGGCTAATGTGCAAGTAATTACTGAATTTGATTCAATCCCTAAATATTTTATAACCCAAAAGCATTTTCATTGTAGTGTGCAACACATTAAAAGTAAATTTCAATGTTGTCTTAACAAGCTATTGCAACTGATCACACTTAGTGTTTTCATTTTCTCACCATAATGAAGGTTAATGTGCAAGTAATTAATGAATTTGATTCAATCCCTCAACATTTTGTAACCCAAAAACATTTCCATTGTAGTGTGCAACACATTAAAAGTAAATTTCAATGTTGTCTGAGCGAGCTTTTGCAACTGAGCAGATTTATTTTTTTTCAATTTCTCACCATAATGAAGGTTAATGTGCAAGTAATAACTGAATTTGATTCAATCCCTCAACATCTTAGAACCCAAAAACTTTTTCATTGTAGTGTTAAATACATCAAAAGTAAATTTCAATGTTGTCTTATTTTATTTTGTTACTTGAAATGAAATGTGACTCATTAAGCCGATGACCTACATTATTGTGGGATTTTAATATACAGATGAGATGTCAGGTTCATTTGAATGTATGAATTGACATGCATTCCTGATTACATGATTTGATATGATATTGCTAAATATCATAGACTTTTGCATAGAATGATGTACATGCTATAGGCCTATACTATTGACAATGTATAATAATGTTATCCTATTGGTATAATGACTAACCTCCAAATATAAAGTACGAGGCAGACATACACGAACAAAGTGCTCTGTTTGAAGCATGTTTTGGAACAAATCAAACCATGAGATGTAAATGAAAACAACAACATTTTGTATACTACAATGACAAACATCTGTGTCCATGTCCTGTATCAAGCATCACTAATGCTATATATATATGGACAGAATCCTTTATTGCCAAGCATAATTACTGTCAAATTGTGTTCTAGCACATGCACAGTTTTATATCACTAATAGATGTTCAAAGCATGTCCTTGAGCATGCATAATGAGTCTTACATCTTAATAACCCACCAACTGTAGGTGTTTATAAACAAGCCTGTGTCCATGTTAACTTGATGAAAATCAAAGCTTTAATTTGCTGATGTTTTGCAAAAGGGCTAATTCCTGTGGAAAAGGAGGTACCTCATCATAATAATGTCATTGTACAGAACCTGTCAAAACAGGAAGCGATGATCTAGGCAAATGGCTTGGGCATAATAGAAATTCATTGTGGCTTTATAACAGCTGTTTGAGTTTTTGTCTTAATAACTTTTTGCTTTATTAAAACAAATTCTTACCATTGCCATTCTGTTGGCTAGAGTTGTGGTTTGTTGTGCCATTAGTTTCTGCAATGTTTTCCAAAGGTGGACCAAAAATATTGGCCATGTCATCTCCATGATCCAATGGATCTGTGGATGATGTCCCTCCAAATGATTCCAGTTGGAACACAAAGGGTTGCGAAGTGTTGCTGGAAGTGGAACTTGTTCTTTCTTTCTTCTATATATGAACATTCCAAAGTAAAAGAGTAAAAAAGTGAATAATTCTTACATATTGAAAAGTGTAATTGAAAAACTCAACATGAAGAACATCAGTATATGTTAGTTACGATAGACTGAACATGAATACACCTGGTTAATAATGAGACGATACTTGTCAACACCTTACGTTGAAGATTCTGTTCAAAGTAGGGTTGGGCGATATATTATTATCGCGATATTTTTTTCAAGACGATATTTTTTGAGGATTGAACAAATGACGATAATTTCTTGTGAAAGAAATTTAAAATAAATGTGGAAAAAAATGTGATTATCCTTTCTCCTTTTTGTGTATAAATGTTATTCTAGCATTCCATGGTTAAGAAAGTTGAAAAGAAATAAAGTTGATCAACTTCATTTACTGACTTTTGAACTTCGTAACAAACCCGTCCTTTACAACATGTTCGCTACGTACACATATACACTACGAGAACTATTATTATATTTCCTTTGGGTACCAACTTATCTATGTGAGCACTTGTGAACTATTGATGCATGTAACGTACATATGTTACGAGTATGGAAGGTCTGTGGATGGGAACAGTGATAACACAGTGATACTATATGTGTTGAAAAGACACATATATAAAAGAGAGGAGGAGTGAAGTAACTACTATGCATCCAGGCTTGATATGCACTGTATAGGTTGTAGCAAAGGATCTAGCTGCTCTAATAATGTTTTACTTGCTCCTGTTAGATCTGGGAAGGGTAAAAGGTCCTTTAAATTTTCTGGAGGCAGGTGGTGGAACAGTCTTCCCCAAAATTTGAAATGCTTGCCAAATGTTAATAGTTTTCAACGCAATATGAAAACTTAAATATTTAGTTTAAATGTCTGATATTTGTTTGTCTATCTTGTTGCCGTCTTTTTTGTGCTTTTGGATGTTTACCGTTTGTCTACTGCATTATATTGTATATGTATTTTTGTATTGAGGGCTCTTCTGGAAAGCAGTGCTTCTGCACTGAGCAGGACTATCCTCAATAAAGATGACAATAATAAAAAATAAATAAAAAAAAGATTAAAAAAAAAAAATTTGTCCATCTGAGTGTATATCCAGACCGTAACTTAAGATCTTAAGCAAACATTAGATTGCTTAGAATTGCATTCAACAGAACCAGCAAGGAAACTACTACAAGACCTACCAATGAATGAAACTAAACTAAAAAAAAAATTAACTTTCCACCTTGTTTAAATTACTTTTAGTTTATATTAATTGTATTAACAGTGAGAACGTATGTATGTATTTTAGATCCTCCTGCAAGCAGGAACTCGTGAAGAAAAGCCTCATTGGCTTATCAAAGCCGCAAGCTGACCAAAGTCAGTCTCTTAGATTCATATTTAAAGTCCATGATTATGGATTGTCAACAACTCTGTAACTGGATGACATACATTAATCTTGGAGTGACTCGAACCGGGGACCTTATGATTGGAAGGGGACCTTATGATAGTTAAATAAACTCTTTGATTAACTGTCTTACTGCATCAAGTTGTCCCTATTTTATGAATATAACTATGAAACTGAAAGTACCTATGATTATGAATCATGTGACAAGAAATGCCTTCACCCATATACAGAAAAGTCCTTATCAGAATGAAGCTTTACATTAATGCCAGCAACATTATTCCCACTTTGACTTTTCATTGTAAATGTGCATGAGAATCTTGGGCTTACATCTTTAAAATTCTTCAAACAGGATTGACACTTTCACAGACTATTAAACATCTACAGAGTGATATTTGTGACTAAAAATTGGGTTTCCACTGATGCACATCCCATCCACGACCCCCTACTCCCTAAACCCACTCTCCCTCCCACATACTCCCTAAACCCACTCCCCCTCCCACATACTCCCTAAACCCACTCTCCCTCCCACATACTCCCCAATCCCCCTCCCACATACTCCCTAAACCCACTCCACCTCCCACATACTCCCCAAACCCACTCCCCTCCCATAATTTCACTAGAACATGACTGAAGTATGACAGACTGCTGTGGGTTCTGATAACATCTACAAAATTCAGAAAACATGACTGGAGCTTTGACAGCCCATGAAACATATATTGTAATGTTGATGACTAACCATTGAGATTTCAATGATGCACTTCCACCTTCAAACCCCCACACTGAATAGAATCCCAATCCCAAGCTACCACCCACTTGAACATAACTGAACTATGACACAACACTTATGACTTCTGCAAGACTTCAAAAGAAGGAGCGAATAACTCACCTCTTCCTCGTTATCCAAGGTAGATTCGATTCCAAGCTTCTCTTCCAACTCTGTTACTCTTGCTCTTAGGTTCTTGTTTTCTGCCTCTAGAGTGGTTATCTTTAATGAAAAGTCAGTGATGACGAAATAAGCTGTTTTTAACCTTTTTCTTTTCGAATTTTCGAATTCAGATACAAATTATCCCAGCTAGTCTGTGAGACTGTCTGGCAATGTCACTTCAAATAGGGTGCTTTGGGATGACGAGGTATGTCAAAGTATTACCATACACTTGTCCACAAAATGTTGCATTCAAAGTGTCACCCAAGTTGTTTTGATATGACATTTCAAATGCTGATAAATTAGATAAAGCATTGGTTGAATTAATACCTCCCCTTTAGAAGACTCACTATTTTTTATAGATTCATATTAGTACCACCTATCTCTAACTTTCATGATTCAGCAGCATGTTAAATAATTTGTGCTTATACATGCTTTGAATATACATACCTCTTGTAGGCCTGTAAATTTACATGCATGCACCATCTGTATCATCTTTACCCCTAATCTGGCACACTTGTACATATTGTTTCATATCCTTGTATAGCAACACACTAGTCTAACCACTGGTGTACCATTTATACACGTTTTCTATTTTCCATGTAACCGTGCTACAGGTTACGATGCTTTCAGTGTTAAGTTGTATAGTAAACGCACTGAAATGTGAACTGTAAATTATACAGTTAGTGAAAAAACAACATTGAAAGAACAGGGATGGAATTATTGAAACAAAGAGGGACTTTACACAGATATAAGATAATGTTAAGCTACAATTTGTTTGTTTGTTTGTTTTTGTTGTTATCGGTATCGGTATCGGCTGACAGTGAGATTGGAACTATCAGCTATTGGCAATTTAAGCTAATAGTAACAATATCAGTGCAACATTACTTCCACATTAAATGCATCAATGAATAATATAGCACTCTTGAATACTAGCCAATGTCCAACAATTCTCTCAGAATATTTTGATGTAAAAGCTGCAATTTGTGCTGTTTCTCAAAAAAAAAAACCAAAAAAAACCAAGGTACAGTACTGTACATATCAGTATATTATAGCCATTACTTCATCCATCAAAACTGAACAAGAAATTATCAAATAGGAATAAATTTACAAAAATGAGAAAAAACAATGAAATAATGCTTTTGGGCCCCACAGTTTCTGGATTGGCATAAACACTCACTCATAAGGAATAACCACATAGGGCATAAACCACTTGTATATCGATTATCCAATTAACTGTGAGTATTTATACTTGACTCGGTCACCGCATTGCAGAGCTAGAGGCCCATATGACATGAGACTTTAAAAGAATAATTCTGTTGCTCAGTTTGTCACTGTTGCAGCAATAACACAACATGAAAAGTTCACCTTTTGTTGAAACTGTTTCAATTTTTTCATAGCTGATGATGGGTCACTGTTGATGGTTTCCTTGTACTTTTGGTAAGCTAGATCGAATGCTTGGCCAACTGTCAACGTGATATCCTCTGCTTGCTATAAAAGAGACAAGATACATTGTTTCCATCAGAGATATATAGACTTAAAGGGTTAATTGTTATCACACCCGACAAAACCATTCCAGTGAACCTATCAAAAATTAAGAAAATCACACTTTCATATAGGAACATTAAATGTAACACACCACACATGTCACATGACTTCTAATTTTTCACCATTGTTTAGTGAAAGTAATCGGTAACACTCTTATACTCATGTAGGGAGTACATATCAAGTTCATCCATGCTTACTTTTTGGGAGTCATCATGTATACATGCAAAGTGTTCAGTTGTAGACTTCTTCTGTAGACCTTAAATGACTATTCAGTTCCAGAGCAAACAACTGAATTCTGGTACTCAGTACGGCAGATCCACACACTATGCACAAATCCAAGCTTTATAATTATTTGGAGGTACCAAGATTTTTTTACCTCTAATGACTCCTAATGATTTTTGACCTCCACAGAAACACAAGGGTTCTCATACTGAAGTTATCTAGCAATAAAAAAACGGCTTTGAAACAACTATTTCTACAGTTAAGAACATGGCATTGAAATGGGGTTTTGCCTACCAATGTAGAATATGTTTTGTCTTTTATAGCTGTAGGTACCACATTGCCTGTCACCAGAATATTCTTTTAGGAAAGAAAACAGCATCTTACATAATTATTACAAAGCTATATCACAATATCACAAAAACAATCTATAAAAGGAGAGAAGCGACCTTAACCACCATCAACTACTATGATGGAGACTGGATTGAAAAAGCTCCCCAAAATAACCAAAAAAAAGTTCATTTTGATTGAAAAAAACAACATTACCACATTTTGAATATATTCCATAACTAAACTGAAGATATGAGCAGGTCTAGATACAACACCATAGTGCTACAAGTGTTTGACAGGGAAAGAACCACCTCTTCTTTGTACTGGAGGAAGAGGGGTAGGGGGGAGGGATAAGATGTTAAGTCACCCAGGGGAGGGTCTAAGGGAAGAGATGTCCCGTCCCCCTTTGAGATGATTAAATACAAAACGGTGCTACAATTTGTAGCTTTTGAAACACTGTTGGAGACTTTGGACATTTTAGGTTGTACTGGATACATGCTACATATTTATGTACTGTACACTGGAAATTTGTGTAATATTTCTGTCTACAAGTGAGGGTGGGGGGATGGGTGAGTATCCCCACCCCCAGAAGTATATGGTTGTGCCCCTTATGCTTGAATAGTGAGTGACTTTCTTTACTCATTACTTTGTTGATATTCCCTGTATTTGTACATATTTAATAAAGGAAAATTACTGACTACCAATATTGATTTTTTTCAGTAGCAATACTGCTAATACCTTTAACGAAGTATTAGGAAAGGAAAGGGAAACTGAGAAATTGCACTTCCTTGTGCCTCCATAATAAAATTGCAAAAGTCCCCTGTTATGACTTTATATTGTTAATTGATAAGCCATTGTATCTCCCAGATGGTTGGCTGGTTCATCTTTAATGAATAATTTAAGGAATTCTCACAGTTGTGAAATCACTGACTGTTTAAAATATCAGTAAATTGGTTAAGGCATGAATTTTTCATATTGCAATAGAAATTTTTAATTTTGGTCCTCTCTCATCCAAATATGTGATGTTGTATCTATCATATCTGATATCTTGCATTATAATATTTAACCATTTGCTTGCTCTAAATAATATTGTCATGAATTTTGAATTTGAATTTTTATCACTCCAGTGTCATCTGGTACCCTAGTTGTTTGTCATGGATATTATACTCAACCTTTGGACTTTATGTAGCAACAGTAATTCTGAAGCTGGTTACCATGGAAATAGTGAAAACTGTCACTTGAAATTGGATTACAGGTACGATTGCAAGTGCAGATTGAGCACAAAACAACAATTTCAGAAGAATCGACGCTCTGAAGTAGTTAATATATTTTTGAATAAACCATGACTGAACAAGTTGAAAATAAATTTTATATAAATATTACAGTGATGACATTCTGACATATGCCTACAACATGATGATGACATGTTTGCGAGTATCATCATGGTCTTTTCTTTAATGTTTTGATATTGTAGAGATAACTCAAACTTTTGATAGACTAAGAATTAGAAAGATTGAAAGTAAATTAAGACATCTTTAATAGGATTGTGAAATTAGTACTCACATACAGAGTGTAAGTCAACAGAGCAATTTACAGTAATTGTGGCACAAGCCAGGACTTTAACAGCACTACGACCATTTGGCCATATGTCTAATTAATTGGCCATCAAAGGATGTCAAAGTCAAATTTATGCTTTACTTAAGAGATCAATGCCATTTAGAGTAAAAATAATCAGTGTTTACATGATAGTGCATATATGTTTTCAGGATGTTTTAAACAGGCTTTAAAATATGAGATGGCAAGAACCCTGTTTGACAATAGTACTGGACCATGGCCATACCGATTTTTCACTTTCCAAGACGAAACATTCGTGCGTTTGAGATAGATCGTTTCTGGCAATAAAGGCGCAAATTTTCTTGTCCGATTTGTCATCTGCACAGTAGGAAATGTGTTGTAACGGAAACGAGTGCAAGCTTATCTGCAACGAAAGAAGAAAAAGAATAATGAATTTTTTTTGGAAAGGGCTCAAAAATAGCTTTGCATTTGCCTAACTGAATTTATGAAAAGATCTTGAAGTCTTAAGGGTCAAAGTCTCTCTCTCTCTCATCTGGATTAGAACCTTTGACAACACTGAACAAAACATGGTTGTTTTAAGGAGAGATTGACAAAAAAATATATCTTGGTTTGTCAAGAATGAGCAACCTTTGAATTATTAAAAATTAACAGAATGGAAACAGGAAAACAGGATCACTGATATATAAAATATTGCAATTAACTTTTGGTACAGAATTTCACAAATATCCTTCATGCAGGCACCCATATACCCTCAGTATTGCTTCAACAAATATTGGATGCTTTCACTGGATTCAATTTTAATTCAGTTAGACACACTTAAACAAAATTTCTGCAGTAGTATTGAAAAACTGTAATAACAGAGTACAATTGCACCTCCAGAAAATATTATAGGTTGTGAGATCGAGTCAATATATAAAGCAATGCTTTAAATTTATCTAGCCTTCTTTATTAACATATCCAAAATAGTACTATTCTCTGATGATGTTATTGATCTGGTACAGCAATGACCTGTAAATTGTTATACTCATAGGGTGACAAAGACTCATATTTTATAGAAAATGTTCGTCTAAACTGATAGAGGGCTGTCCCTGATGAAAATACATCCTCTAGTTGGGCTGTCCCTGATGAAAACATATATCCACTGTTTGGATGACTACAGGTGAAATGTTCATTTAAATTGAAAAAGGGTGTCCGTGATGAAAATATATCCACTGTTTGGATGACTACAGGTGAATGTTCATTTAAATTGATAGAGGGCTGTCCCTGATGAAAATATATTCACTGGTTGGATGACTACAAATGAATTTTCATTTAAACTGATAGAGGGCTGTCCCTGATGAA
>KN890976.1:6305-19849 GCA_000934455.1 Apostichopus parvimensis
CCCCAGGACGGCGATTCGTGGCATGGACCAGCATTTGCCTTCGCGTGAGTTGGGAGCTATGCGAACCCCTTCACCAAACCCCAGTTTGTATGAACAGGGTTCAAGTGTATTGCAAATGGACAATTTGCCCAAGTCAGTTGCCCTTTCAGAAAGTGCAAATGTTACTAAGAATGCGGTTGACAGTTATTTTAATTAAGAGTTTTATCGAAACAGGGTTCGATGTTTCTGTGTTTACTGTTGGGCCTATAATGAGTATTTATATTCGTCCATTCGGGAACCTTTTCCTTACTATTGAACTAAACTAAAAAAACACAACTTTAATGGGTTTTTGAACCGTAAAGACGTATAGTATGCCGCCTCATTGATAAGAAATTTACAGTATTGCGCAATAAATGCTGCTTGAATTATCAAAATGGCGGTGACCATATTCGGCAACTTCAGGTTGGCCTTTAGGCCTTACTTTTCTCGTTATGCTACAAGTTTCGTACGAGAAAAGATGATAACTGAAGCAGCTTTTCCAATTATTAAATTAGCAACTTTGGGGATTAAACAAATTAGTAAACCAGTTTCAAAAGGCATCAAGCAACTCGGTAAAAACAACCCAACGTTCGGAAGACGGGTGTGTGCTCCTCCTGCACAGTGTAAGTAGCATGTTCATTCTCTATGCAAAGCCTATTTCATTAGGTCGGTCTCGGTCTACCTTTTCAACGTGTGAGTGGTATTTCCATCTTAAGAGCCTTTCTTTCACAATTTCTACACATTGTAATGGTTGCTCTAGAATGGTTATCCAGTCGAAAAATGTTTTGAAGCTACAAGTAGTAGCATACTATGCAAATAACAGAAACGTGTTATCGTGAAACTGGTACTAAACTGGCTCTAATGCTGGTCTTTCACAAGTAGCAGGGACGGTACCAAATCAGTTCAGTAGTGTACACCATACAGTATATTCACCCTGCAGTTACAGTACTTAGCATGCAGTTCTCCTGATATGAACATGTTTTTCCTTTTCCCTTTAGGATCTCATATTACACGTATTTCCAAGTTTGAATTATACTGTAGTTTGATGATAGCACAGCACAAACAATGCAATAATATTTACATCATGTTGTTGTGGGAGGAGGGCAAGTGAAACAGCTGTAGAAACATATATTCCTTGAGAAAGTTATTGTAGTCTACTATACATCGATTCAATGACCTCCCCTCTGCAAACCATCTCTGCATTATTTACTGTAGAATGCATATGTAGCTTCAATATTTATGCGATTCCTCTAAATCTGTCCACACCATGATAAGGAAATTGGGTATTGTTATTCACCCAGTAGGCAAACTCATGCAACCAATAGCAAAAGACATGACTGATTACAGTGAGAAGTCACAAATTTAACGTACTGTCCCCAGATTAAAAGTGTCTGCGGAATAATTTAAGTTTTACCTGTTTGGCCTTCTGTTCATAGAAACAGCTTCAGCATAAGCTCACAGATAAAGGCATCTAATATCATTGGATAATCCTTTGTTTCATTTGGAAACTACTGTATCTTTGAACTTATCAGTAGGGAGCAAGGGTTGAAATAAGGATTTGTGGACCAGGAGCCACTTTCTAAGAAAGTGGCTCCTGGTTCGCGGCAATTTCAGTAGGACCAGGAGCTATTTTCTCACTACCAGGAGCTAAAAAGGAGAAACAAAATTCAAGTACGTCATGTACGTACGTATCAGTACAGGTGTTGTGCGATATATAAACCATGTGCACCAGTTCTATTGTGCATGCACTCGATCGATCAGTGAATTATCAAATCGCTAGCAGTTACTATATAGCACTAGCATGCTTTCAGGCTTCTGTGCAGCGCATGATAAGGCTGATATTTACAGGAGTATGCGGGCGCTTATTTGCCGACAAAGAAGCGCCCGTGCGTATTGTATTTTCATGTCCAGGGGCGCTATTTTAGTGCTTGCGGGCGCGAATAGCGCCTGGGCGCCCGCTTATTTCAACCCTTGGTAGGGAGGCACCCAGCCCCTCACAATTTTTTTTTTTTTACGTTGCAGATATTAGGTATGTGTTGTCAACTTAAGCATCTGTTCAACATCATCCTTGAAAGATATAACTCAAAAACTCAGAGGCCCTAAATATTCCATTCTTCCTTCAGATATAGTCTGAAGTTTGGTTCATAACCTTTTGATGTCACAATAGAAAGGGGGAAGGGTCAAGATCATGTCTCTGGATTTGATGAAAACAATATGGTCACCTTAGCCTTACTGTACTATGGCATGTATGATGGGAGAGCCTGTGCTGCATTACAAAGTGCAACCTCAACATTGTAAGAAACTATTTCAAGTCCTTCATACTTGAAACATACAGTAGTTGTAATATTACAGTTCACTACTGTACAGTAGGTTCATGTCAGCCATGTTGTTCTGGCACGCTTAACATTAAATACTTGCAAACTCTACAAGTGGTAATTGAGAACCCAAAACCAAAAGGGAACCCTAGATAAACTGTAGACCACTGGGATGTCTCACATGTCTGGTTGTGTGTATGCATGAAATCTGGAAAATAGCAATGACCTCATCTATACAGTATGTATGGATTTAGTGTTAATTACTGCAGGCACTATGCAGAGCTACTGTATCTAGCTTATAAATACAGTAGCACTCTCGGAAAATTGACTGAAGGCAAATGATATAGAACAAAGCTTGCACATGTATATATATGCAAATGCTCGAAGTTATAACAAATGTGGGAAGGATATATTTATGTGTTATACCAGTGCTGTGGCCGAGTGGATAAAGGCGGTGGCATTTGAAGCAATGAGGCTTAGCAATCGAGAGGTTCGGGGTTCGATTCCCGGCCGGGTCATAGTAAAGTGGGTTTTTCATCCAAGAGCAATCTACGATTTTCCCATCTGAAATGACTTTCTAAATTGAAAAGATTCCAAATTTGAGTTTAAAATGTTGAATTGGAAGCCACCCGACGTGTAAGTTGTAATCCATAAGCCCTTGTGGGTTTCTCCCACATTTGTGGTCGCTTAAGAGTCGTAAAAATAAAAAATAAATAGATAAAAAAAATAACTGCTGATTATGTAATATCTTTAAGCTGGGTACTTATCAAAGCAGATGCCTAATCAATTCATTAATACTCTGATATGATACAATCACTATGATGCAATCATGATCACAATCACAATGATACAATCATGTGCAGTTAAATGCTGTTATGTGTGGTATTGTACAATACCCTTAGCTTAAACTTTTATGACATACGTACTAAACCTTGTAATACTAAGCCTTGTGTTGTTGAATGGTATTCACTGATTTTGACCAAATTTTGTAGCCAACATTTTAAGGTTTACAGCTCATGACCACTGACCAAGGCAAAGAGATGTCCAGTTTACAGGCTTCTGAGTGGTTGACTATTAAACTGGAAGCTCTTACAAGCATTATACATCACTCTTTTTGTTGTATTTTTGTTCTGCAATCAAGAGGCTTGTAATGGCAAGTTATGGAGGCCATTCAGTTTCTGGCTTCCACTTAATTTATCTTTGGTTACAAGTATATAAATTTTCAATCCCAAATCCTTTCCATCCTTCAATAAAACCATCTGTGTTACGTACCTCGCCGGTTTCCAAGCTTTGCCCTACTGTAGCTTGGACTCATGGTACCGTCCCTTGTCCTTGCTCAACCTTGAGTGTCACACCGCACTTGGATTTATTTAACCTTAATACTAGAGGTCAGTGCACAATGACCTGTACTGGATATATAATCATCACTGAATCTGTACCTTAATACTAGAGGTCAGTGCACAATGACCTGAAGGTTTACAAAGGATGCCTAGATAGAGAAATCAAAGCCCATTTATCTGGAGTTGATCGTTTCTTTCTCTCTCTGTCTTCCTCTTGACAGTATACCACTGGCTGGATGTCAATCTAAGAATGAGGATCCTCGGGCTTGGGAAAGCCACTGAAGTGGCTCCTCTGAGCGAGGAGGCAGCGGTTGAACTTGGTGCTGAAATGATTGGGGAGACCTTCATCTTCACCGTGGCAGTAGGTTGTCTGGCATTTGAGTATTGGAGGCAAGCCAGAAAGGAAACTAAACATGAAAATATACAGACAGATGCGATAGACAGATTAGAAAGTAGAGTTAATGAACTAGGAATGCTCCTAGAGCAACAAGATGCCAGACTACGAGAGATGAACAGAATAATTTTAACTCAGACTCCCGCGAGCAAATCATCTTGAAGATAAAAGCGGAGGATTTTATTGTGCAATTCCACCAAGCAAGGCTGTATTTGCCAGATTCTGAATGTGTGTAAATAGTCCGTAAACAAATTTGTTAGATGTATCCTCATATCATGGACAGAAAATCAGTGTCGTTTTTGGAGGCTTCTTGCCAATTAAGTTCAGTAATTTTCAACTCAACTTGCTGCAGTTTAAACAGAGCTCTCTGAAACCATAGTTTAAATGTACTTATTAGCGTTGGTTGGAATTCTAGGTCCAGTGTAGCGTAACTTGAAGTATGAGTCAAACAGAATCGGAAAGTCGCTTACAACAATTGAAGAAGAGTCTGGAGTGTGTAAATTGTAAATGAGGACATTTGTGACCAAATTTGACCATTAATGCTTGGATGGCCATTAGTGGGCACATGACAGTGGAGAACACAAGGAGACACAAGATGACATGGGCTGCATCATAACATACTGTACGTATACTTTAAAAGGGTTTCCATGAAAACAAGTTTTCAAAAGCTTACGAAATATTTTGTGGTTAATGTGTCAATTGCAAAATGAGGATAACTTAAGCCGTTGGGTGATGTCTCCGGATGAAATGTAGAGATATTTTATTTGGTCACAAATCAGTTAAACACTTGTGGTCGTATACAACATTCAGGATAACAGAACAAACTTTGATCCCAACTGATGTGGAAATCTTAAAACAGCTACTGAAATAGCCCCACCATTTTAGTACAAGTTCCACTTTCTCACATCCTCTAGATTTCAAGTCTACACATAACCATATATTCAAATTGTGGGGAAAATTATTTTATCTAGATGTAAGCATTTTAGCAATTCTAGCATTATTGCCTTTCTCGTAAGTAGAAGTAATTCATTAAAGTTAAAGTGTAATGATCAAAAGATTTACAAGTTCTACTAAGTTTTGGAATGAAATCCTGGTGTGCAAGGGTGTTTTTTTTTTTTATTTCTTTCCTTTTTTCACACTTTGAAACTTGATTAGCGTCAACAGCAGTCCATTATTTTATGTTCTCAGATATAATCATGAATAAACAAATATGCACCATCCTTCAGAAGAAATTAATAACGAAAGCTATGTAAGAGTGTTTTGGATATGATGTGTAGTTGTACTGTTCTCTCAATTTCTCTGTAATGTTCATGAAATAAAGTGTATTTTATTTGATTCCACTGCTGATATTTTGTGCTCTGCCATGTTTTTAATTTTTAAATTTGTATTTTAGTTGTATTGTAACATTTAACATTTTGCATGTTGTAGATCTGGTTAATTGATTGGCCTTACTATCATTTTTTTTTTTTAAATAAGTTATCGCAGACAAGCAACCGTTGAATTTTGTTATTTAAATGGGAGAAAGTTGGCGCTAGGAACCTCTAGTAAATAATAATAATAATAAAAATAACTAGTCTTATATAGCGCAGACTCCAACAAAAGTTGTTCAATGTACTTTACTGGTGCTGAAGGAGCAAAAACTAATAAAGTTGAGAGAAAAGAAAAGTTTTAAGACAGCGCCTGAATTGAATAATTGAGTTCAAAGACCTAATTTCAACTGGGAGGGAGTTCCATAAATGTGGTGCAGCATTCAGAAAGCTACGGTCACCGAAAGATCTTGTAAAGTTTGAATCTTGCACATTCCAAAAACTAAAATAAATGTAGAGCAATACTGAAAATCTTTTCAAGGTTCTATTGAAAGCCGATTGCTCTTTCCATCCTAAAACTATCATTGATAAAGGAAAAGATAACCCAAACTGCACATGTGAAGCTAAAAACCCTCATGTACATTTTCTAGAATATTAATCTGTAGTTTACATATCTAATTTCACAAGGAAAAAAGCAAATGTTTTGCAGCATAAAATTTTGTCATGTTTATTAAGAATTTTCTTTACAGGGAGACAATGAGGTTACATATCTATTTACATTTTAAAAATTATCATCCCATTATCAAACAATTGCAAAATTATCTTACAAATCCCCACTTCAAGGTTCCATGAAATAATTTCCACAGCAAATATATATATATATATACACACAATGTTAGTAATGTAACTGGATTATAATCTTAAATATTCAGTGTTTGTTCATGAAACACTCAATAACCACAAAGTACTTGTTGATGTCAATCAACATGCTGATAATTCACAGAGTATTATCAACAGTAATACTATTCCTGTTAATGTATCTTTGAAACATCTTAGCTCTGAAATAATCACTTTGCCTGAAGTTCCAAGAGTCCATGCTACATCTGAAGCAGATTCTTATCAATCAATCAAAGAAAAGTTATACATTTTTTACCCAAATTTAATATTTGCCTCCTAGAATAGGGAGGTTATTCCTGCAATTGGTCCTTTACATAGTCAATCTAAAAAAGGAACTAATACTTACAAACAGCAGACTTTATTTGTCCCTAAATCCTTTTTTTCTTAGAGTGTGTCACATCTGACTTGTTACACTGTCACAGGTTCACCCAACAACCTGATATCATCATCACAAGCCAAAGTTTGAAATTATTTCAAGACTTTCCAAGACTCCTCTTTAAACTTGACCAGCCAGGGTGTTATATGATATACAAAGAGGTTTAAATTGTTCATTTCAATTTTTTTTCATTCCAGACGTGAAAAGTTACAGCATGATACTGTATTCTATTAATAAGATTCCAAACCAAGTATCCTGTTGTTTGCCTTTATAATTACCTTGGTTCAAGAGTAGCTTAGAGTGGCTTGCATCACAAAAATGAAAGGAGACTTAGAAAAGTTAAGCTTGAGTGATAGCTGCAAATGTGTCACACAGGCTACCAAGGTTAACTCACAGACAAAAATGGAATGGGGTCAGTCGTTTTTTTGGCATCTAAGAAGAAAAGAGCTTAAAATACAAAATCTATCCTGAGATAATTAAATATCACAATCAATTGTAAATACATTAAACATCTACTTCCTTATAACCCCCAGCTAGTTAACTAAATATAAGAGATGAATATGGACAAATGCTTTGTGGTTCCTTGACACCAGTTTAGGGGGACACTAAAAATACCAAAATTACCACTGATGTATAAGGCACTGAAACCACAAGAATGCAAGCAATGTTCCAGAAGAAAACAAAGCCTACCAATGACAAAGGCAATTGCCTCTCTTCAAGGTGATATAATAGATAACCTACACTTTACAAATGTTTATATTAATTCATCAGTTAGGTATGGCAGCCTTAACCGATATTCTCTTTCATAAACTGTTGCAAGGCACTAAGTCTAGCATCGATTTCGGCCATCTCCGAGGACCTGTTATAGACTTCTTGGGAACGATCTGTAGAGTAATAAAATAGGAGAATAATAAAATAGAAAGTAGGATTTCCATGGATGGCCCTCCCTGATTCTTATCTGAGAGGGGGGAGGGCTTTCTCTTCCCTTCCCCCCTCCAGACGTGTACATGGTTGTGTCCCTGCTAGTTTTGGTAAAGGTAACTAACTACTTTACTTCTCGCTTGTTAAATAATCCCTCATTGTTACCTGAACAAAAGTTTCTTCTTTGTTGCTAACCATTTTCAATTAATGCATTGTATCTCCAATAGTTCATTAATGCTGACTCAATGTGATAACGAAGAACCTGATAATGGTGCGGATACCCTTTGACACATTTCAATGCCAACTGTACAGCAGTTCCCATTTGGAGTAAAAGGAAAAGGATCTTTCTAGTTTGTAGGCAATATGTGTTTCTAGTTGTTATTTGAACAATAGCCTATTGTTCCATCAATTTGGATTGGTATTATTGTTATTTGAAAGATAGCCTATTATTGGTATTATTGTTATTTGCACAATAGCCTATTGTTCCATCCATTTGGATTGGTATTATTGTTATTTGCACAATAGCCTATTGTTCCATCCATTTGGATTGGTATTTTTGTTATTTGCACAATAGCCTATTGTTCCATCCACTTTGATTGGTATTATTGCTATACCTTGTACACCATACTCCTCTAGGTCCTTCCTTCGTATTCTACCTTTTGAAGTCATCTTGGCGGCTCTTACTGGATCGAGTTTAGGATCAGGCGTGCTCATCATCGTAAAGGGAATGTGTCAAGAAATATTATCTTCATAACATGCACAGGAAAGGAACTTTGTAGCAGGGACTGAGTTGCAGGGAAACTGAAGTTATAATCATTCTTTTGCTTTCATAATGCTTCACAAACATTTTGGGAACAGGAGCATCCTTTTGTGGTCATGTGATAATACAATGTCATTTATTCAACTTTGGTCTGGTAGGAAAACATTGCAAAAGTTACATCATTTAATTGCTATAAACAAGTACTCTGAGCTTATTAATATGCTTCTTCCAGAAATCGATTGTTGCATAGCTAATATGTAGTCTGGCGGGGATCATATGTCGGTGCGAATAATTAGGCAGCTAAGTTTCTGTGATTAGTGAGCCTTCATTGTTAAACGTTATTTCCAGTACTAAATGTGGCACAGACTGCAACCTGCATTGATGAACATTATTTTAAATAGTCTGCAACGTAGTACTAAAAGTTAATGCCTATAAATCATATTTAGAAGATCATAAAATACTCATTTTTATAATTTTTGTCAGCCACAAAGTATCTATCAGGCTTTGTTTTGTACTAAAAGGATATCTTCTAGTCTTGGTAGAACCTCCTTTCCTCCTAAAAGGCTGTGAAGAAAATAAAAAGATAATTTTTACCTGACTGTATGTTTCAAATTAATCCAGAAAGAACTAAGATTTCATGCCTTATTGAAATTTATAAATGGCAAGTTAAGTTCATTAATAAATTAAGATAAAATTAATTTATTGGAATATATGAAAAGAGGGTACAATAAAAAGACGTGGTGCATTTATTCCTGAAAATTTCAAAATGCATCGACACCACAAAGTCTTGTTTTCTTATGTTTTACATTGATTGCTTCCAAAATAGCTGGTTTCAGTTTTTTGCGTTAAACTTGCTAGTTCAGTCACTTTGACTCATGAGCCACTGATTTTGATAGGCTTACTTCTAAAAGGGGTAAGCCCTGTTGTTATGATAGCTGAATAGAATGCTTTTATACAATTGAATTAAATTACACACATTAAGTTAATGACTAGAGGCTGTGTGAACTGAATGAATAAACAATAAAATGTTTTTTATCAAGTAAAAGATTACACATGGCATTCAACTGTTTTCATATTTTAGCAAGGGTAGATCCTGGTGTGGAATCCACGGTCCCCTCTTCTGAAGTCTGTTTTGACCAAAAAATTAACCGCAAACACAGTTTTTGTCAAATCAAGGGTACATGGTGGGACAACCTTTGCATGCTTTGTGAGTGGGTATTCCTTACTAAATATTATACCAACATTTGCTGAGAAGCAGAGCTACTTCAGTAACAACTTTGGCATCTACCAACGAGTGGGTATTCTTCACTAAATATTATACCAACATTTGCTGAGAGGCAGCGCTACCTCAGTAACAACTTTGGCATCTACCAATCCTCACCAGCAGGACATCCTCATCTGAATAATCTTGGATCTGTCAACGTTTAGAATGGATTGGATATTTACCATGATCCCTGACATTTGCAGTCATAAATAAATGTTTTTTCGTCTAATATTGTCCAATGCTGGAACCAGACGTACCCATGAATCACGTACTCACCACATTAGGACTGTTCCACGCACTGGAAGATGATGTTCTACCGTGTTTAATCACTTCTCTCATTTTCCTGTATAAAAAGTTGCAAACAAATTGTTTGTTTATATGACCATAACTTTCTCTTCTATAAAGTCTGTACAATTTATACACAGGAGTGCAATGTACGAGCCTCACATTAAAGAAAATGTGAAGCGCAGAGAAAGTGAAAGAGATTATCAAGTTCCTAACACCATCTGTAGCTTCTGTCACTAACATTTAAACAATTTAGATTTTGTTATTTCATTCACAAGAGTTATAAGATACACTGTAACATGCTGGCATACACCTCTGATGTTGTGTTATTTTTTATTTGAACGTTTCTTAAACATTTGCACAAACTAACAAGATAAACATAACAAGAAACGTTGTTTCACGCTGGTCTGGTATGATCCAATCATTTCAGAATAAACTCTGGGTTGTACTTGAGAGTAAAATGTAGATTTCATTAGAAAATAAGAAAACAATTTTGGGGTAACATAGTAGACTTCAAGGTTGCATTTAAGAAATATTATATTGCTATCGGCAAGCTTAAGTCACACTGTATTTCCGTTCTATTATCTTTAAAGTTTTGCTAGCAAAGAAAGCAACTCTCCTAGCTAGCCAAAACATGTGAACATATTGTAGGTGACTCTTGTATCAAACATTACACCACTTTTTATGCCATCACCATGTGTGACTGACTCAACTACTGTACATGAGACCGCAAGTTCTTGTTTGAACCCAACTTGCAGTGTTGCAATAGTAATGTATTATGTGGATTTATACCCTGTAATAGACAAGGGTTGAGAGAGGAGCCAGACCTAAGCTAAGTGTTAAATTTGTTTATGTTAATCAGCTTGGGATTGACCTGGGATCGGCAGTGACGTTTAATTTCCATTGTTTGTAACATGCATAATTTACAACTTAGCAGTAGGCATTAGTAACAGCGCTGCACATCACACTGCTCATGGTTTCACACATTTTCTTCGAGTAAAGAAATATTCATGTTCATAGATCATTTATAAGTCTGATATCGAGCACAGGGTCTAATGTAACCATGTGGGGTTTCAAAAATAAATTTACGGCTGAACACCAAGCGCAGGGTATGATTCGTTATGTAAAGGCAGCCAATTAGACATATCCTATACTGCCTACCCTAAACCATACTGCCAGGGGCCACTGTATCCTTCATTGCCTGGGGTCAATCTATCTTATGTTGCCATGAACTAACATAGGCCTACCCTGGGCTGCCAGTTTGCCAACCTATACCATACTGCCAGGGGCTACCTTATCCTTCACTGCCTGGGGTCAATCTACAGTATCTTACATATCCATGGACTAACATCTACTGCCAGTGGCCAACCTATACCATACTGCCAGTGGCCACCGAATCCTTCATTGCCTGGGGTATTTATCTTATATATCCATTGACTAACATACCCTGGGCTGCCAGATGTCAACCTATACAGCCAGGAGCCAAGTTATTTTATATATCCAGAAGCCAACCATCCCATATTGCCATGGGCCGACCTATCCTATATTGTCCTGGGCGGACTTATCCTACGTCACCATGCGCCAACCTATCTATATACTGTGAGGGTCCAACCTATCCTATATTGCCAGGAGCCAATCTATCCTATATTGCCAGGGCCAAGCTATTCTATATATTGCCAAAAGCCAACCATCCCATATCGCCATAGGTGGACCTATCCTATATCTGCAGGGGCCAACCTACTTCAGCAACAGCCAAAACCATTACCAACACTGTGAGTTATGAGACATATGAACTTGATTGATTACTAACAATAACAACGATACCAGGTACCATGTCAATCATCAAGAAAAGCTTTCTGAACTTCAATGTTGCTATCAATACAGAATTCAAAAGCAACATCATCTCTTACATTGACTGTTAACATGAATTCAGCTGCTTCTGGCTAAACTATGGGCAAATTTAAGTAGGTGTAAACCAACTAGGAGTCAACCCATAACAACTCCATTGATAGTTATCAAACAATAACACCTGTAGTGGCTTTTTGGCAAGTGACGACGAAGCTGTTCTTGTTCAAATGAACAAATAATTGATGATGTACGTCAAATATCTCCAAATTCTTGCTCACTCTTCTTCTGGAAAAGAAATTTGCTAAATAGGAAAACACTTAACCACATGAACCTGATATAAAAGTGCATTTGAATGGAATAAACTGTGGGCAGTTATAAACTTCAAACATGCTAGGAGAGCCTTTAAAAAAAAGCAAACTCTCCTAGGAATAGAAAAGAAAAAAACAGATGCAATATTACCTCCTCCTTCCTTCTGAAGCATCTGATAAGACCTCTACATCACTGAGTCCGGAGGATGACCTACGGCTACCCACACTACCTACGGAAGAACCCCTCGAGTGGCCCCTTCTATGACCTAAACCGATAAAAACAAAAACAAAAAAGTCAAAACTATGCATAAATATGTATTAACAAAATATTGTTTATTGACTGAATTTATGCATCACAAGTCATAAAATAAATTTCTGGACTGAATTAGTTCAAACTTTGTTTGAATATAATTAGTTTGTCAAATGTCACCAAATTTAGATTTAATATTGATTTTTTTTTTGGAAATATTATCCAGGGTGATCAATTGTCGGAATATCCAAATTCTTTTCAGGTCTTTTTCAAGTGTTCTGGAAATCAGCTCCATTATTGCATTGCCATCGAAATTTGCAGAAATGCAAACCAGAATCTTGCAAGTTTCTTTGCCTATATTTAGTATGGTGATGCACTTTGAAAAGAAAGCTAGTTTTTTTTTTTAAAGAAAGCACAGTTAAATGTAAGTCACAGAAATAAGTATATGCCTTATATATATCTAAGGCAGACGTTCTCAATCAGCGACCAGTGGGCCAGATCTGGTCTGTGAGAGGCTTCAATCTAGCCCATCGACAAATATCAGCACACAATCTTGCACCGATCATTAGATATCTGGACGCTTCAGCTCTTAAGGTTTGAGGGCCCCATCCTGCACAATGCTCAATCTGAATTAGAGTGAGATTTTCAATTGTCTAGCCCTTTGCTCCAAGCAATGATTATCTGTTTGACCTTAGGCTTGTAGAAAATGAATTCAGGACCCCACCCAGTTTTCAAGGGACCTACATTTCAGAGTAAGAGCTTCAACCATGCCGTACCTTAACAACAATTTTTTTTGTTTTTTTTTTAGTGGCAGCTATATAATGTTAAGTGATTCGGATTTCCGTTGTTTTGATCCAGCCCTTCTTTTATTAAAATGATAAAATGATTGCAATACTCCAAGGCTATATTTGTACGCCTACGAAGCAACTGTAAAAGATAAACTTAAACCTTAGCTTCGAGGACCTTCTTTTATTAAAGTGATAAAATGATTGCAATACTCCAAGGCTATATTTGTACCCCTACGAAGCAACCGTAAAAGATAAACTTTAACCTTAGCTTCGAGGACGTCAACCCATTACAATTTATGGACACCTACGCCGGTGACGATCGAATCCATTCGAGAAACTTCGAAAGTTGCTTATCTTGATCAAGACATGTAGTGCCATCTACAATACTGTTTTATCACATCATTTTCCCGGCAAGAAATGTTTGTTTTTTTTTAAGTTTCTTTGCATATTTTTACATATGCATAACCTTGAAG
>KN890976.1:20660-32945 GCA_000934455.1 Apostichopus parvimensis
TGATAAAATTAAAACCATGTTCCATGGAACCTCTGGCCAGATTCACTTTGTAGCTACTGCAATGTACCAGGTTCCAACAAAATATTGTGAACTAAATGGCTTTGGTTCCATACCTACCATAAGCCCAGTATGGCTGCTTGTTATCAAAGAAACAAAGAACGGGCTTGGTTCTGTACCTACCAGAAGCCCAGTATTACTGCTTGTTGTCAAAGAACGGGCTTGGTTCTGTGCCTACAATAAGCCCAGTATTACTGCTTGTTATCAAAGAACAGGCTTGATTCAGTACCTACCTGTAGCCCAGTAATTACTGCTTGCTATCAAAAAACGGGCTTGGTTCTGTGCCTACAATACGCCCAGTATTACTGCTTGTTATCAAAGAACGAGCTTGATTCAGTACCTACCTGTAGCCCAGTAGTTACTGCTTGCTATCAAAGAACAGGCTTGGTTCTGTACCTACCATAAGCCCAGTATTACTGCTTGTTGTCAAAGAACGGGCTTGTTCTGTGCCTACTATAAGCCCAGTATTACTGCTTGTTATCAAAGAACGGGCTTGATTCAGTACCTACCTGTAGCCCAGTAATTACTGCTTGCTATCAAAGAATGGGCTTGGTTCTGTACCTACCATAAGCCCAGTATTACAGCTTGTTATCAAAGAACGGGCTTGATTCAGTACCTACCTGTAGCCCAGTAATTACTGCTTGCTATCCAAGAACAGGCTTGATTCTGTACCTACTATAAGCCCAGTAATTACTGCTTGTTATCAGCAAGTACAATTAGACTGCTCCCATAAGCATGTACACTAACTGATCTGTGTTCTTATTCAGGAAATTGCCTGTGAGAACTTGATTTTAGCCAGCAGAGAGTTTAAGTACTGGTTTTTCTTAATATGTGGCTTCAATGGTACAGTTCTAGGCCTTAATACATTGTATGGATGTATATATTGTTTATTTCTTCATATTACGATACAATATTGTTTTATATTAATATGTGAATCAACTGAACAAGATGCTCTAAAAATGGGGTTTTTTTTAATTCCAACTGTTAAACAGACAAGCACACTTACAACTTCAATTTGGCCTCCTGTTGTCTTCTTTTTTTCTCCTCAATGTAAGCCGTAGGGTCAAATCTTGGCTCTTTCATCCCTGTCGGAAAAAAAAAATTCACCAATCGTTAACTTGATAAATGAACATATAAATGTTATCTATGCTGAACATACAGTCCTCCGAAATAACCAAATAACATCTTTGCTACTACGATAATGTTGAAGCGAACAGAATCTTGGAACAAGCCTATGAAAACCGCATCACAACAAAATTTTCTTTAACAAACCTGCAAAAGTAAAGATGGAAAAATGAAAAAAAATTGAAGTTATGGAGAGAATAATAGATATTATACACACTGCTGTCTAGGACTGCATTCACTATTCATTATAATTTTCTATGTGAGCTATATAAATATTTATAAAATTGGTTCTCCATGATGCTTTCTAAAATAGGTTCAATGCAACAGATAGAAATGCCTGAATGTACTGCAAACCTGGAAGGCAAACAAAGATGGTCATTAGCATGTCATTACTGAGCCAGTGAACCATTAAAATTGTATCCATCTATTGTAGCCATGATTGAAAAATACAGTATACGCTGAAAACTACATGGATAAGCATGGAGTCTACTTGGCTGCTGTGTTATAAAGACTGCATGGATAAGCATGGAGTCTAGCTTGGCTGCTGTGTTTGCAAGACTGCGTGGATAAGCATGGAGTCTAGCCTGGCGGCTGTGTTTGAAAGACTGCATGGATAAGCATGGATTCTAGCTTGGCTGCTGTGTTTGCAAGACTGCGTGGATAAGCATGGAATCTAGCTTGGCTGCTGTGTTTGAAAGACTGCATGGATTAGCATAGAGTCTAGCCTGGCGTCTGTGTTTCAAGACTGCATGGATAAGCATGGAGTCTAGCTTGCCTGCTGTGATTGTAAGACTGTACCATTTCCAGTGAATATAGAATGCCTGCCTCTTTTTTTATACTTGAAGATGTCAAATGAGGTTGGAATGTTAGCATTAGTGTTATTTTATATATATATATGATATATATGCTAGATGGCAGCATATATATGTCAAAGCATCCAAACTCTACCCACAACCTTCAACATTCACTAATTTGATAACAAATTTGAAACAATGCAATAACATGAACAGATAGAGAAATCTTGAGAGCATTGGGCATTGCGCAGTTCTACATTGACACTGGGAGATGTTATGAAGGCCTCATACAAGAATACCAACCATGAAAACAGCAAACATGACCACAACAATAACAAGCATTACAAAAAATAAAACCCAAAACCAAAATGTTTTTTTTATTTTATAGCAAACCTGCTGGGGATGGAGTCCGACTCCTGCCGACTAAGGATGAAGCTGATGACCTTCGACCCTCCCTGGAGTGCGACCTTTCCCTGTTACGATTGGCAAAACCAGCACCTCCAACCCTAGATCTTTCACTTGAGCGATTCAGGACAGAGAGTGGTCTTCTGGGGGCTGACGGGGGGTTGTTTCTCTGCGGTTTCGGGAAATTTGGTGAACGGCTGGTACGTCTTGACAAGTTTCTGTTGATTTGATATAAATTAAGTACTAGCAGCAACCTTAGAGAGTGAACATCTAAGAACAGCTCATACAGCTAAGTTAAAAATTTATTTAATTTTGAAGCAACAAAATTGGAAAATGATTTTGGCCATTTTGCATAGTAATTTGGAACATATCATCGAATATCATTGTTTACCTAAGACTACTGAAGGAAACGAGATGAAGTGGGATGTACCAGGCGTTATTTTATGACGTCCAAAATTCTCTGATATCCACAGTCACTATGCCCCAAGTAAACACTACATTTATTCACTGTGCAATGTGCAACAAGGACAGGTCTTGTAAATTTGGAATATATCATCAAATATCATTGTTTACCTAAAACGTGTGTATCATAATTTCCTATGATATACTTCCACCACCTGTCCACCCCCACCCCCACCCCCCTTCTCACAAACTCACCCACAATCCATTCCCAACCAAAAACCTGCTTAATGCATTTAACCTAAGTAACTTACTACGGTAAATTACAATTACTGAAACTTATTTGATTACAATCTTTCACTACTCAATAGGATCTCCTTATGGCTTCAAACAAAGCATAGCTGCATGTTCACATGTTGTTGTTCATGGGTTTTATAAGAGTTGACCAGTTTTGATCATCATTCAAAATTACATTGTAAAGAACGTTACAGAAATGCATCTTTGTACTACAAAATGGTTTTGGCCATTTTGCATGGTAATTTGGAATGAACAAAGGAAAAGAAATGAAGTGGGTTGCATCAGGCGTTATTTTAAGACGTCCAAACTCCTCTGATATCCACAGTCGCTTTGCCACAAGTAAACACTACATTTCTTCACCGTGCCATGCGAAACGAGGACAGGTCTGGTAAGCTTTCCGCTTTCAGAAATCTGCAGAATACAAACCACTGCCCCGATCACACGGTCGCAAGAGTCACGAAAAGAACTGAGGCATATTGACACCAGTAATGGTGATGTTATGATTCGTTTCCAGAGTTAAGTTCTCTTTTTTTTTCCTAATCAGTTCTTTTGTTTTTTCTATTCTTAAGAACACTTTCCCTTTCCTTACCCTCTTTTTAAGACATTAAGCTCATTCATCAGGCTCTTCACTCTTGCTTTGAGATTTCTCTCACTGGCTCGGAGTTCCTCCAGCTGGAGGCAAAATTAATACAAAAAAGATGAAGCAATTTAATACCAGAGAGAAGTTTCTGAGCTGTCATGCAATCCCCCCCCCCCCCCAACATTTGTAAACTGTCCATCCATTTTTAATCTCCCTGAACAGGGCCTACCTTCAATATGAAAATTAAGGAAGTTTATAAGTAACAAAAAAACCAATTCATTAAAATCAGATGCAAATTCCATTTCTAGCTTATGGCAGTATTTCTTCTAAAATGACAGCCCTTAAATTTTTTCTTTTGAAATCAACTCAATGTTTGCAGTTTTTTTTTTTATGTATTTAATTTGTATTTCGGCTTAATGGTCTTCGGTGTATACAATAGTGAAGTAGTTTGCCCGTATAGTTACATTGTATACATTTATGAGCAATTATTAAAATGAAGGGTCAACTTCTTTGTAATAATTCAACGTTGACATTCTTTAAAAATATAAAGTGCTTTTAGGCCCCCTTTCATAACTGACACATAACAAAAGAAATACTCATACTGTAGTACAGGCTATGATTGCTAAGACTTTGATTGCTTAGATACATGTAAGCAAAAGTAGGCATCATAAATGGTCAGCGACCAAAAAAATTCTGATACCCAACAAAACTATTTAATGGCTCACCCCCACACCAATCCACATACATGTATTAATATCAATGCTACAATTGAACAATAATATATCAAAACAAAGCTCACAGAGTTTTCACTGTTCAAATCCAAACTCTACCTTAATTGTTCTATCCTACATTTTGACCCCACTGTGAACTATTTTTGTTAAAATCACGCATGTTTATGGTATAATAAACCAATTCTGGGAATAAATTAAAGTTTTGAAAAATCCATCAGCCACTAGAAAATGACAAAAGAGCAGCCAAAATAGCACCTGTGAAAGGAAATGTAATGATTTCAAAGTAGTACATGAAGTTTAATTTAAGAGTGAGATTTCAAGATATAGCAGTAAACTTGTATCTTTGATCAAGGTTAAAAACACTTCATTACTTGAAAATGACCTTTTGACCCTCCATCAACGGGGGAAAACAACCAAGAACTTGATAAGATCACCCTCATACTGAGTATGAAGTTCATACAAACAGCAGGCTAGTTTACTGTCGTGCTCGAATGCGAAGGTGTCTCCTGCACACACGTCACCACAATAACATAGGTACCTTTTTGCAACCAAGAAGTGATTTACAATAAATAACTTGCCTCCTCCATCAACGTCTTATACTCTTGATTACGTTTGTTTGTCGCCCTCTGGTTTTTGCTCTTCTCGTGCATCAGTTCCTCCTCCAGGTTTCGAACAACGCCCTTCAGAATGCGGACCTCTTTCGCTGCGCTCCCTGACGACGTGTTTTTCACTTCCCGTCTGTATCGAAGAAAATCGTCTTCTATCTCTTGCTTCTCTGTTAGCAAAGCATCATATCTGCAAGACAAAAACAGGACCTTATTTGAAACTATCAAGGGTCACCCATCACTACATTATACGGCCCCAAAGTTTAGAATGTTAACACTGCTTAGAAGCCTTCAAAAGCCCTGATCATCCAAGTTATTCCCAGAAATAGATGAGTGCTCAATTGGCCTATTAATAAGCTCAATGATCGGGGGAAAGGGGTTGGGGGAGGTTGAGGGAGATTTAAATTTGGCTGTCAAATGTTTGTTGAATTTTAATTATCAAACTGTCCCTACAGTTTACTTTCTACAATATCTGAGGCCACTAAAAAGATGACATTTAAACTGAAAATAAAACTGTGCTTTTCTTTTATGTGAATCTTTTATAACTGAAAAGGTCAAATGTCATCCTGTCTATATGTCTTAAATATGTGATGAAAGAGGCATTTATATTTTCTGACTATTGCTTGATTTAAAATTATTATTGAATTTAATGATTATTATAAACTATTTCCTCTATTTGCTAGGAACGAATTATGAATTTTCCAAAAGCAACACACATGAATCACATACAAGCAGCCTAAATAATATCTGCAGACAGTAAAGAGTGATACCATTAGGTTTGGATATTATGCAGATACCTTGACTGATCAGTGTTAAAGTCTCAATGCGTGTTTGCCAAATTTTAACATTGATCTTTCCAGCTTACTGCCCTTAAAGCTCAGTAAAAATGACACCGTTCTATGCAGTTTTCATATTAATTAATAATCATTGTTTTAATTGAGATATCTGTCGTTCAACATTTTGAGCTGAATAAAATTCTGTAGTCCGTAGATTCTACAAACTTCACTCAAAATTTGCTAGCCCTGACCAACAGATCATGCGCCAATCAAATATCTCTGTTTTGTTTCGGACCGTTAGGCAAAGGTCTTACGAGTGGACGGTACAAGTATATAGGTTACATTTGTGTAATGAACATGCTGATATGGGCGGTCGCAGTGATTTTACTGTAAATCGTTCGCACCTTAAGGGCAACAGAAAATGAATTTCTTTCTTCCGATCGCAACAGCTTTTCTCCATTTAACCCACCTGGTCAGAGTGTATTTAGAATAAGAAACATTGAATCTGCTTTGGAAGTTTTTTTTCCGAAATTCATCAGCAAACACGTATTGAGCCTTTAACCAATTTATCATGTGTATATGTTCTTAATGTCTTCTGGCAGTAATATGCAAGACTCAGTGCCTTTCTTTCTACTGACAAACAAACCAAATATGTTGGCAATTTGCCAAAAAATAGCCCATATTCCAAGGCCTGATCATGCTGAGTTCTTGTGACAATGCCAAATATGGCAATTTTACAAATCAAATACAGAGAACCACCCTTTTATGGGTAAAACTCATACAAATGCATGACATATGTGGAAAGATCCTAGAAACTATATAGATGAAACCATGTTAAGGCCTCTCTTAATTAATGCAGAATATTTCTGGAAATGTTTTCCCCATAAACCACCATGACTTATTGAAGAGGCATTTAACAGGTGTCCAAAATTGAGGAAACATTGATATTTCCATAATGAGGATAAATTCTGAAAATGTTTACATTAAATGTAATAAAAACTATATATATACATGCAGCTTGCTTTAATTTTGTGAGTTGTGTTTCTTCCAAGCAAGGGTGAGTAGAAAGTGCCAAAATAAATATCAAAAACAACTTGAAAATGAATAATTCTCCTGATTATTCGACATCTACAGAATAATGCAGGGTGCAGACATAGCCTATCTGCAAAAGGCTATACAGTGTTAGAGCGATTTATCAACCTGTCATTTATATCAGAGCCGTATATTTAGATATAGGTGAAGAGTGCCACCAATTTAATTTTGATTTCTGACAATGTTCCATCAGTAGCATGTATGTGTGTGAAGACTTTTGCTCATCATTCTAAGGTTCTTGGCACCTCCTTTTTTTCTTAAAAGTATAAAAACTCTAAAGATATATTTCAAACATATTAATATCCAGAACTCTGACAGGTCGACTGTTTCATATTACAAAGCACTTACTGTATGTATACATTTATTAAGCAGCAAGCCATAATTTATTACCTGGATTATCCAAACTGGATTATCTAGACAAGCTTAATCCCTGATGTATCTGGACAGCAGCTAATCCAGGTTTTAATGTATATCTTATTAAGGCATGCATGCATCTACAGCCCCACCCCCCCCCACCCTTCTCCCATCTGTGGATTTTTTTTTTGCCGAAGTTAATTAAACCTGCCATTTTCAGCCGGAAATTATTTCTGATAATGTGTTTTACAAATATTCCTCAAATTTGATGAATCACTAGGTATCTAGAACAAAGGGTATAATATTGATTTGTTAGAAATATGTGAGCATACAGTATATAACAAGCCAAATGGTCAACTTGCTATACAAATGAAATAGTGAACACATGAACAGTGAGAGAACAGCCAAAACAAATATTTCTTACAAATGTGACTCTTTTTAGGGATTTTTTTTTTTTTGGTACTTACTCTCTTTGCAGTTTCTGGAGTTCAGTGGATCGGAAATCGGACTGGATCTGGAGACCAAGAGATAATGTAACTTGTTATTATTCAAAATGGAGTCTGTGAAACCAACTAACATGGTGGCAGAACTTAACAGCGAGAAAACCTATGAAATTGTTCACAAATACTATAGATATCTATGAAAGGAGGATGGTAGTACATCCACAATATAACTTTATTAATGTACCATAAATGTTAACATTTGGCACTTTCTATTTGTGAGCTCATGATGCATAGATCTATATAATCTGTTTTGATAATTTTGAAATTTAAATACAGAAGGACCATCTGTGAAAGAAGTTAGAGACCAAGTTAAGCTAACAGAGTATTTAAGGAGGCTCTCATTCCCCCAACGCAAGACAAGACAAGTAGTCAGACAGAGGCGTGTTGTAGCGGTTTAAAGTGTCGGCCTCATGATCAGTAGGTTCAAGGTCCAAACCCTCACCAGGAACCAGACTCTATAGACCTATTCAAGGTCCAAACCCTTACCAGGAACCAGACTCTACTGACCTATTCAAGGTCCAAACCCTCACCAGGAACCAGACTCTGTTAACCTATTCAAGGTCCAAACCCTCACCTGTTAACCTATTCAAGGTCCAAACCCTCACCAGGAACCAGACTCTGTTAACCTATTCAAGGTCCAAACCCTCACTAAGAACCAGACTCCATAGACCTTTTCAAGGTCCAAACCCTCACCAGGAACCAGACTCTGTTATCCTATTTAAGGTCCCAACCCTCACCAGGAACCAGTCTCTGTTAACCGATTCAAGGTCCAACCCCTCACCAGGAACCAGACTCTATTGACCTATTCAAGGTCCAAACCCTCACCAGGAACCAGACTCTGTTAACCTATTCAAGGTCCCAACCCTCACCAGGAACCAGTCTCTGTTAACCGATTCAAGGTCCAACCCCTCACCAGGAACCAGTCTCTGTTAACCGATTCAAGGTCCAACCCCTCACCAGGAACCAGACTCTATTGACCTATTCAAGGTCCAAACCCTCACCAGGAACCAGACTCTGTTAACCTATTCAAGGTCCCAACCCTCAACAGAAGCCAGACTCGATTGACCTATTCAAAGTTGCTGCTTTGCAGTGTTGTTGAGCATAGTTTCCCTTGAATTTGGTACAACTGGTTTGCGAATTGGGAACTGGGGTTTGGTTCTGTTCTTAAAATGGTTTTGGAATATCTTCGTTCACCGCGGCTGCACTGTAGTGATGACAAAAGGATGACATCACCTCCCTCGGTATTTGAGAAAATGGTCAGATTGGAAAAAAAAAGAGGAGAAATTTTCCACACATACGATGTTAATGAGTTATAGTAACCCCAAAGTAGCCAAGAGAATAATAACCAGAAGAGCTTTTAAATCATTGCACTGTACCCAAGTGATCTGACAGATCATGTTATCAGCTCAGTACAACTCTAATTGTCTTACTGTAATGTCCGTTTGAAGTCATTTCTTAATGCATTTTAGTAATTTGCTAAAAAGCGTCTTGTGGGTTCAACTTCCTATCAAAGTCATTTTGCACGCACTAATGTAACGAGATCTGCCGAATACTTAAGAGGGCTAGTTTGCCTCCTTCATGGCCCAGTGCCAGAAGGAGAGGGAAAGAGAAGGGGTGATGCCAACAAGACATTGAATGCTTTAGTACTGTACATAGCTAAACACAAATTAACATGTCACATGTAGAGAATGCTCATAAAATAAGTTTAAATATAGTGAAATATTTTTGAACAGGTTTTGAAGGCAATCCAAGCATATAAAGCAGGGTTGCCCAACACATACTTGTACTTTTTTTAGTATTAGTTTTAGTACACAATAGTTTTACCTTTACACAAATAGTACAAAATATTACACAATCCTGCACAATAGTACACAATAGTACACAATGGTACACAGTTATTACACAGTAGTGTTAGGACACAACAGTTTTCCTGTTACACAATAGTACACAGTAGTTTTAGTACACAAATAAATAAGTTATGCAGATTTACTGTACTGCTTCAGATAATCATCTAATTTCTGTACACAAAGCAAATCTCTGTATCCCCTATGTAGGTCTCTCTGGAGACAATTTCTCCCTGACAGATTAAGGTGAATAACCAAAATAAAACGAAAGAGAAATATGTATGTTTGTATATATATTTTTATGTATTTTTATCAAAGAGAAAGGAAAGCACAGAAAGTGAGTAAGCTAACAAAACTTTACTGATGAGACATGCAGATTTTGCCAATGGGGAACAAAATGTCACTTACAAGTAGCTTTGACATTATTTCATCAAGATAATCACCATGACAGCACAAAGCAAGTAACTAGAAACTGTTTGAACACTGTATGAAAACAACCACCTCCCCCAGGACTTTACATATATGCCCACACAATCTGCACAGACTGCACAATTTATTATCTCACCTGAATTTTTAATCTCTTAATCTCCAGTTTTAAGTCTCTGATTGTATCCTGCAGGGCGACAGGGTCCGGCTTACCTTGGTAAGGTAATGGCAGAGGATAGTGAATCCTGAAAACAGATAATTAATGACAATTTTTAAACTTAAGTATCCTTCATTAATTTTTTTGGTGTTATTAATTAGTATATTTTATTAATGAACAAATCACTGATAAATACAGACAAAAAACAAACGCTGATTGATGGTGGAAATTTAACTCTACTGTATAAGTACGATAATTATATTGTTATAGTACAGAGCATGAATTCAATTCCATTCCATTCAATTCATTTCAAATTTATTTTTCATATGATTCACAGTAATACATGACAAAATGATAAGAAATTGATATAGTTACACATATGATGGGCACTAGAAAAAACAAGAATGTTTATCGAAGCTCGTGACCAAGAATAAAAGAGAAGGCTAACCACAACAAAACGAGAACAAATAAAAATACAGCCGCAACAAGGAGAAAATACCTATGTCAAAGAAGGGTTCAATACAGATTAATTAAGTGTTGTTTAAGTTTTTGCTTTAAAGAATGGAGACTTTGACAAGAATTAAGTTCACCTGAGATGTCTTGCCAGGTTTTACACAAGTGGTTATTTCAAAGTAATTTGCCATGTTGGGTGTTATGTCAGGTCATCAAATGCACTTTCCGACAGCAAAAGAGAATTACTCAGTCTTCCTTTGGACACATGATTTTACCTTCAATCATAGATGACTTCTTCTTAGTTAACAGTTAATTTGTATCAAGTTTTCTCTAGTCTCTTCACCGAGTTCTTTTTCTTTCACTTATGTTCTCCATTTTATGTTTCAACCATCTTTTCAGTATTGACTTTCCAGTGTTTCCTGAAATTTCCATAGTGACACTATCTACCTACAGCTGTGGCCCACCACTCTCTGCCCCCCCCCCCCTTCATGTCTCCTTGACCTTTCCCCAAGCCCAACCTGTCTGATTCAGTAAATTCAAGAAGGATAACAATACCTATATTGTGAACATTGGTGTATAAAACATATTTACCTGTCAAACTCCACAGTGTAAGTAACAATGAGGTATCGCTTGGTATTCAGAGCTGCCTTCTGAGCTCCAGGAATACTTCTTGTTCCTAGTCCTCCTTTCCTGGTTCTTAGAGTTTCTAAGTCTGCATAAGTCAACAGGTCAAGGGTCACAGATTCACTAGCCTAGTGAAAAGAGAAATTATTTGGCATGTTTAACATGATAAAAATGATGCCAGAAATGACAAAGATCGTTTGTAGTGTGCTGTTCTTACTTTTGGAAGAATGACAAATCCCCCCGTCCACCCTCCTCCTCCGCACCTCCCCCCACTTCATTTTCAAAGAAATAAAAATTATGCCAATAACAACTTGCTAAACTACTCAGAAAGCTATAGTGGCATACTAAAGCGATGACAATATATATTTCAGATAATTGTTAATTTATTACACTCACATACACAGAAGATCATAGAATATTGTTGGTTCAATTGGAACAGCTTGACTGTGGTAACATGGCTTTTAAAATAAAAGCACACTTTTTCTGATATCTTTACATGGTTGCAACAGAATACTATAAGCATAGGTAATATATTATCATATTAAGATATCACCATAAGTATCTATGATATTATATTATCATATTAAGATATCACGATAAGTATCTATGATAATATATTATCATATTAAGATATCACTATAAGCACCTATGATAATATATTATCATATTAAGATATCACCATAAGCATATATAGTGAATATTTAAATATTAAGATATCACTATAAGCATCTATGATAATATATTATCATATCCAGATATCACCATTTGCATAACATAGATAGATATCACCATAAGCTGCTAAGCATAGGGAATATATTAACATATTAAGATATCACGATGAGTACTGAATCTATTGCATTGTATTAACATATTAAGATATCACTATAAGCATCTCCTCCCCCTTCCCCATTCCAATTTCACACATGTGTCAGATACCATATACATACCTGTGCCAAAGCTGATTCCAACATACTTATGAAGATGCTGAACTGTTTGAAGTTTCCAGTCTTGCGGGTCAGGTCTTCGATATCTGTCAAAAGTGTCACAGGTAAATATCCAGATC
>KN890977.1:0-16279 GCA_000934455.1 Apostichopus parvimensis
CGTTTTCGTTTTCTGGTCTGTCGTAGTTATGATGAACAGGGTATCGTGCAACTCACTAGCAACTACCTCAGACCAAGGGCTAGGACACTCATTGCATTCGAAGATGTCTCGATCGGCGATGTGGTGATGGCAAATTATAACTGCGATGAACCAATGGAGAGGGGGTTCTGGTACGATGTTGAAGTAACAGATCTTGTAAGTACCCTTGGAAGAGAGCAGTGTGGAACTGTAGAAGTAAGGAATCTTGTAAGTACCCTTTTAACCTGCTGGGAATGGGGCAGGGTGGCACTTTAGAAGTATGGAATCTTGTAAGTACCCTTGTAACCTGCTGGGAGAGTACAGTATGGCACTGTAGAAGTAAGGAATCTTGTAAATACCCTTGTTACCTGCTGGGGAGAGTGCACGGTGGCACTGTAGAAGTAAGGAATCTTGTAAGTACCCTTGTAGCCTGCTGGGAGAGCGCACGGTGGAACGGTAACTAAAGGAAAGGAGAATTGGATGGGGATTCAGGCACTGCCGTGACCAGTCTTAAAAAGATTTACACCTGGGATTCTTCTTGTGCTTACTAAGAGTAAGACAAGATATTTTTAATCGTATTTTCACAACTAGCATATAAATTGAGATATGTCGTTGTAGTTCTGTGAACAGGATAGATTATGCGCATAAATTAGAACCCAGAGCAGTATCTATGGTACCATTAAGACCAAAATGACAACATGCTCTACAGGAGTGCTGAAGATCCCAATTGGAATGTGTTTGGTAATTACCTACTAGATATTACCTACTAGTGTCCTATACGAAGCTTAATGAGACAGCAGGGAGAAATTCAAAATTCTTATATGTCAATATTTTTTCAGGACAATTCCATCAAATTTGGTACATAAAATGGTTTACTGTGAAAACTCACATTCATGGTACATATCTGTTATTTATGTGTGGTTGGTCGCTTTCATCGTATCATTCTTGATACATGACAGAAGATATATCGCCTATCATTGCTTTCCTGTGTCTCCTTCATCCGATAATGATGATACTGAAATATAAACCTTTCTGAAAGTAAAAGTGTCCTCCTATCACACTTCCTACGAGCAACGTTTAAAAAACAAATTGTTCACGTTCCTCGACGCTGTACGCAGTATATGCTATTTTTTTTTTTCATTTGTTTCTTTTTTTTTTATTGCAGAAAAATGCCAGAACCGTGAAAGAGGTGATAGGTAATATAAGACTAGGACCGGCAGTGGAGCCGTTACGAGATTGTAGATGTAGATTTACAGATGAAATATTTAAAATAGAGAAAGCAGGAGATGTTACCTGTGACCCAAAGGAGCTGAGTGCCTCGGGATCACCCATTAAGAGTAAGTATTTGATATGGGTGACGTTGGTTGAGAGGAGTAGAAATGTCTGTAGACATGTCGGGATGGTCACATTTTGCACACCAGTTTTGTGGGGGCGGGGTGTGCGTGTGTGGGAAGAATGTTGTTTGATACATAATAATACCGTTAGACACTCATTTTCGGTATGCATACATTACTAGACGTGTTTGCATTAACATGTGGCACTTTACCAAGTCTTGCCTATCAATTATATGCTGTGTATCAGATGGGGAATAGATTGGTGATTTAAACAATAATAATAATAATAATGAGGATTTATAAACTGCAGACATATCCACTGATAACTCTGCTCAAGGCAAATCACAGTATTATCCTGGTCAAGGATAACCTGTCAAACATAGATACAATCCCTCCACATAGCAGCAAGCTTATCAACACCCAACTGACAGATTATCCCACAGGTCCTCATTTATACACCTCGATGAAGAGAGGCACAGGAGATCAAGTGCGTTGCCCAAGGACACAACGCAATGATAAGGCCAGGACTCGAACCTGAAACCTTAGCTCACAAGTCCACCGCCTTGACCACAACGCAATGATATGGCCAGGACTCGAACCTGTAAGCCTTAGATCGCAAGTCCACTGCCTCAACCACTTGACCACAACGCTTCACAAAAATGAATACTAAATGATACTAAAGTGCAGGTGACCAAATCTGGGTCATCGGCTCGCAAGGTCTTCACAACCCAATCTTTGCAGCCCGGTGAATCTTAAAGCAAGGAAAAGCATGAATTAATGTATAATTTTGGGTGTTTGCAAGTTAAATGGTTCTACTTGTGATAGGATATGTCAACAAATGGGTAATGCACATGAAGAGATTTCTATATACTCGGGTACATCCGTAAGTGTTGTATCATGTGTATTGGGTACCCAAATTGCTCTATGACTGTGTCGTATCAACACCCCCCCCCCCCTGCCCAACCCTCTGACCAATCAACCAATTCCATTTACATTTTAACTGAACATTGCTAAGTAATGGAAAGATGTTGCATACCTTGAGAAAGCATAATTTGCAAATTAAAAAAAAATTGGTTGCAGGTCAAGTGTCTACCAAAGGTCTAGTCAGCTTTACATATTAGATAGTTTTGCAGATTTTTTGTTTGCCCTATTGTAGAAATGCTAAGTCTGCTTATTAATTGCAATTTATAGTTCCAAACAGAATTGTTATTGCACAAAATTCTTGTAGAATATTGCAGCAACAGTTCATGAGTCACTCCAGAAATATGTGCATATTTTGGTGATGTAAAAAAATGTGTGTCGTTCAACCTGGAAGGTTAATTCAAAGCATATTTGAAAAAGCTCGGAAAAGCATACATCTAGAATATCCCAGACTAGGTTACCCTCTCAACGTTACAGGTATCAATCTCGGCTTTTAGTGCTCTAAGCAATATCATTAAGACTCTGTGATATTAACGAGCAGGATCGGGTTGGTGATGGTAGCTGGAAATGGTATGACGGGTGGAGATTATCTATTGTAGAGGGGCTAGACACTCTAAACATTATCATAAAAGAACGCTGATTGTTTTAAAAAACCCGTCCAAGATGTTAGATTACCAACCTATTTGGAATCTTTTGTACAATTTTTGACCGTCAATAGGAACTACCCAGCCAGAGTGTGACCACTGTAAAGACAAGCCGTCCAGAAAGTGTAAATATTGCTCTTGTCATCAATGTGGTGGTAAAGAAGAACCGGAGAAACAGATAATGTGCGACGAATGCGACATGGCCTACCACATTTACTGCTTGGACCCTCCCTTAGCAGACATACCCGACGTCGAAGAATGGTAGGTCTTTGTTTTCATTGACAGATTGATCAATTTCGCTGACTACTAGCTGTGGATATGTCAGCCCAAAAAGTAAAAGTTCTAATACCGACCGGCACTCGCGCTTCTGATCGACCGGTACAAAATTCAGTAAATAGTAATCACTCTCACTCAAATGTATATACACACACACATATATACCCCTCCCCTGGGACGCGGAATTCGCAGGCAACCGCCACTCCAGAAAATTCAACCGCCACTTTCAAAATCCTAGCTACAACCCTGATATAGATGTACATATACATATATATATATATATATAGATATATACAGTGTTGTAGCCAGGAGAAAGTGAGTGCTGGCTAATTTGAAGAGAGTGGCGGCTAATTTGTCTGACGATGACGAGCGAAGCCAGCCCGCGAGCATAGCGAGCCCTCCTCTGCGTGAGGTCCAGGGGCCCTTGGTGGGGTTCGAGGGGCGAAGCCCCCGAAGCTACAGGGTTCTAGTTGATTTCAATGGCTTTAGGTGGCTCTATTCTACCCATATTTTTTCACCTGACAGTCTTTGTGAAAAGCTAAAATTAGGAATGTTATTCAATACACCCTACGTCGACATCACTGAACGTAACACCCTACGCCCACCGGCATCACTGAACGAAAAAACCCACGCCTAGTAAAGCCCTCACAAGTCACAATTACATATTAATTATCATTGTAATTGTATTGTACGAGGAAAGGCTTAATAAATATGATTTTGCATTTCACAAATTCTGAATGTTTGTATACCGTTTTGTATGATTCAGTGCTGGATTGTATCGCTTGATCCACAACACCTGTGCAGGTGTTTGCAATAAAAAAAAAAAATCTTGTTCTTGGCAACTTACTTTTTGAGTAATTTTCAGTGTATTTTGATTTCATTTAATACAAGATTCACTGATTTTTGTGACGGTCGGTAGGGCGCTTGAGTGGCGGTCGGTAGGATGCTGATTTACTCTGAGTGCCGGTCGGCAAGCACTAGTGGCGGTTTCGCCCGACCGGCGTGGCTACAACACTGGATATATATATAGCAGTTTTGGAAACAAGAAGACCAGTGAACCACAACATAAACCTTAAATTCATTATGTGATTGTACTTTTGAATAAAGCTTGCTAGTGACTAGTTTGTGGTTATGACCTTTCACCTTTTAGGTACTGCCCAATTTGCAAGAATGACACATCCAAAGTCGTCCACGCCGGAGAGAAACTGAAAGGCAGTAAAAAGAAAGCAAAGATGGCCTCAGCGAAATCAACGTCTAACCGAGATTGGGGAAAGGTAAAAAAGTGGAGGTTAAGTTCTTTTAAAAGGAAAAAAATTTAGATCTAATTTTATTTCCAGAAAAACCTTTAAATCAAACTGACTGAATTTGCACTGTTCATAGAAATTATCAGCACTTCATTGGGTCTTAAAAAATGACAAATTCACACCAGATATGTAGGCCTAGCCTTCTTTAGTCTAACCGAGACTGGGGAAAGGTAACAAAGTGGAGGTTTTGCCTATTTTTTTTAAAAGGAAAAAAAATTTAGATCTAATTTTATTTCCAGAAAAACCTTTAAATCAAACTGACTGTATTTGCACCGTTCATAGAAATTATCAGCACTTCATTGGGTCTTAAAAAATGACAAATTCACACCAGATATGTAGGCCTAGCCTAATTTAGATGGAGGAACTTGGCCAGGTAAGGCCCAAGTAACTACTAATAATACTTTCATCTATTGGGGGGGGGGGAAATGAATTGCCAGAGTGTATCAACTTGGGGGAAGGGGAATGTTGTAAATATAATTTTAGTTAATGTAATGTACAAAGCCGTCTGACATTTCCACAATGTTTTTCCCCTGAAATATGACAGTGCTGACTGCAGTGTATGCAAGTCACCATCATTATCACTTTTACGATATGTGGACATTCTTATCAGACCGTCTCGGGAAGTGACGTATGTAATAGGTAGGGGGAGATGTAGTGAACTAATTATTCTGACTATAGTTTTCCTTAAGCTGTATTAATTAGGAATGGTTTCTTTTGTTCTTTGTGTCTGTTTCTTATTGTATGAGTGACATCGCACCAAAGCTTAGCATCGGTCAGTCTATGTAAGTAAATGATAGTATCTAAAAGCGGCGAGTAAAACGATATATATTTTTCATTTATATCGGGTCTTTTCTTCTGCAGGGAATGGCATGCCAGGGTAGGACGAAAGTCTGCACAATTGTGCCGCCGAACCATTTTGGAACCATTCCAGGCATTCATGTTGGCCAAATGTGGAAATTCAGGGTCCAAGTAAGTTCATGTTTCTTTAATATTTATTCCATCTTCCTGTTAAGATCTATGCAGCATGTTATATGAAGTCTTATATGTAATTGTTAACAGTTAAAGCTTGTTTCTAAAACAAGAGTTTCAATGCGTACAGTGAAGTTAACTTGAGTTCTTCAAAGCATTTTAACGTCTTCATTGAAGTATTGCTCTGCTACACCTGTAACATGTATGTAATCAGAATGTAGTGATCCGGCAGATTTCAAATTGTAGTCTCACTGGTTATTGGTTTAGAATATTTACCGAAAAGCCTTCATAAACTGTTTGGCAATGCAGAGTTTTGTTTTTAACTTGTGTTGTACAGGATATCTACAACGTGTGCATAGTGGCATCACTCTCATTTTGTAGTTTAACTGAACTTGCTTTCAGTATCATAACATGTCAAGCCTCGATTGTATTGCCATGGTGACCATGCTAAACTTGTTGATTGTCCGAACAGTAAAATTTGGGTGTCTGAAAGAATGTAGCAAAGTAAGAAAGATTGACCAATTTGTACATGCTGTAGGAGAGATGTGTAGGTTTATTAAATAGAACACCAATATGTACACACTGTAGGAGAGATGTGTAGGTTTATTAAATAGAACATTAATATGTAAACACTGTAGGAGAGATGTGTAGGTTTATTAAATAGAACATTAATATGTAAACACTGTAGGAGAGATGTGTAGGTTTATCAAATAGAACACCAATATGTAAACACTGTAGGAGAGATATGTAGGTTTATTAAATAGAACACCAATATGTTCACACTGTAGGAGAGATGTGTAGGTTTATTAAATAGAACATTAATATGTAAACACTGTAGGAGAGATGTGTAGGTTTATCAAATAGAACACCAATATGTAAACACTGTAGGAGAGATATGTAGGTTTATTAAATAGAACACCAATATGTTCACACTGTAGGAGAGATGTGTAGGTTTATTAAATAGAACACCAATATGTTCACACTGTAGGAGAGATGTGTAGGTTTAGTAAATAGAACACACTGTAGGAGAGATGTGTAGGTTTATTAAATAGAACACCAATATGTACACTGTAGGAGAGATTTGTAGGTTTAAATAGAACACCAATATGTTCACACTGTAGGAGAGATGTGTAGGTTTATAAAAAAGAACATCAATATGTACACACTGTAGGAGAGATGTGTAGGTTTATTAAATAGAACATCAGTTTCGGGCCAGTTAAAACTCACTCTTGAGTGGATCATAAAGTAGGCGTTCCACTAAATTATTGCTTTATTTCAGTATCTCCAAAGTGATATCAATTTATCATGTTACCTATTTTGGGGGTATTTAGATGCAATGCAATCTGAATTTGATGTAAACAACTAGTTGCTAATGGATGACCCCTCCCCCCCCCAAGCTGATTTTGGTCATCAAAAGAGAAATGAGATCATCTCGGACGACCATTAAAACCTGACCTGAATAAATTATAGAATTATGGCGCACTTTGAAATGGTAGTTTTTACTCCTCATCAAATGAAAATCAGATTATTAACAACTTTTGAAACCTGTTAAGCTAAGTAATACATCTATATTTTACATATTTTAGATGAAACTTTGTTGAATCGCTGGGAAATTTCTGTAGAAGTACCATGGTCAGTATCGACTTTGTTGTGTTACCCATCATGACGCAGTTTGCTTTAAAATAACGAGTAATCTGCAGTTCACATGAGGAAAGTTGCAAATAGTCTCCTGTGTCAATGAACAATTATGACCGACACGGCGGGAACATTTAGAGAGAATAATAAGCTATGTTCATTCTTTAATTATTAGCCAATAAAGCGAAATAACCATTGAGCTGATTGATCTAAAATTGAAAGTAACAAGTCTTGATAAGCTGCCTTAATATGGACACCCTCTCGAAAGTTTTTACGTGTACTCGGGTCGGAGAGTGGCTAGCCACATGACAATAACCTGTTAGTTTTCTTCCAAATGTCTAGTTTTTTCCAATGTTAAGTGTGATCTATATGCTAAACATCATGCCATTAGTGTGTTTTGATGAAAACATTCTATGCCCCGAAAATATGGTATCTACTAAAACCATAATTTTGTTGTCTTGTCGTAGCTGCTAAAAAGTATACCCCTGTGTTGCATACAGGTATGTTCTTTTAAGTAACTAAGTAAGTAAGTGAAACTTTATTGCTCCATAAAATCGGAAATTACGATACTCGCACATTGTAAGAAATACAAATATATATATAAAACTATATTCATATTTACAATTAATACCTAAAGAAGGTAAGATCAAGTTAAATAGTAAAAGAGAGAGAGCCTACCCATCCAAGGACTAGGCAACCACCTAACGACTCAAATTGCTGTTGTAAAGTTTTATTGCACGAGGGATAAATGAATTAGCGGTGCCGGTTAGTCTTAAGTTGAGGAAGTCTTAGTCTACCAATGCCCCTATCTATTAATCTATCATGGAGTTGAACATGAAATGGTTGACTACAGTCGTCCCAAACAGAGTCGACTGTAGTCACCCATGACTTGTTTTCCTATTACTGTAACTTGACTGGCCTCTTTGTCAGCTCAGTAGCGATAAATAAAGTCGTCTCTTCTCTGATAATAGGTGAGTGAAGCAGGTGTACACAGGCCTCATGTAGCTGGCATCCATGGTCGGGAGACAGAGGGCGCTTATTCCATTGTTTTGGCCGGAGGGTACGAGGATGACGAGGTTAGATCCAGTATCACTGGCGCTTTTTTTTTAAATTTTCTTCCCTTAAAAAAAATTTTTTGTTTCACATTTTCTACCCCGACTCTGTAGGTAAGTGAGGTCGGCGTGCATAGGCCGCAAGTCGGCGGGATTCACGGCCGAGAAAACGAAGGAGCCTTTTCAATAGTCCTGTCGGGCGCCTTTGCTGACGAGCAGGTCAGAGGTGACTCGTAACTAAGTTGCATGCCCTCACAACCTGCTAACCCCTCGCTTGTAGTCCTCTTTTTCATCTGTTACATGTAACACTCGACAATAAGCCGTTTCATGAACGAAAGAGAGGGTACCGAAAGTTGGGCACTGTGGGGAGTACTCAAAGCCCTTTTACCCTCTGGTGAGTAGAGTCACGAGAGGGTGAACAATTTAAATCTCTTCCAAAATCACAACATTCGTGGCAACTGAGTCATTCGTGGTGTGATCTGTCATAACTGAGTTTTTGTAGGTATCACAAAAGGCTTTGGGCTTACATCAGCATCAGTGCCAGTCGTTTGCTTTCAAATGACCTTTGACTCTGTGTCCTTCTTTATATTTATTTACCCGAGTTCATGAAAGGGTTTATTACTTCCTCATGCTCTTTACACAGATGGGATTCAGCTTTTCTGCTATTTGTAAGGATTTAATAACTTCATTCTCATCTCTTTACCAGATGGGATCCCAAAGTTTGGCCTTTCTGAGGAATTTGATAATTCAGTTCTTCACTTTGGTTGCTAAGGAGATGAGTGTTCTTTTTGTAGCAAAGTAATGTGCCTCCCTAGTGCTAACCTTTGGCAGACTATGCAAAATTATCCTAATGCATTCATATTTCATACTGGGTTTGAGCTTAGGCTCACAAGCTGAGGTATCCTAACATATTATCTGGAGGTTTTCACACAAGAACTTAATTTCTGTCAAGGTTTTCAAATGCAAGAGTTTATAGCCTTCATGAATATCCATCTTGCAGAAAGGCATCTTCTGTCAGCATAGAGTTTTGAGCTTAGGCTCACAAATTGAGGTATCCTAACATATTATCTGGTGGTATCTCACAGAAACGCATCTGTCAGCATAGTGCTTATTTTATAGCGTAGTACATCCGTGCAAAATCTTTAGATAGTGTGGCATTCATTTCTCCATGGTCATTATGTTTTCTAGATTTGTTAATTAGTCTTTCATATAAACATCTGTTGCTGCATGCTCATTCTATTGTTATTACATTTGATTTGCAGACACCATTCAAAATGATAGTTTTCCACAGGGTGTATTTAAACCAACACAAACATGGAAATTTCCTTGAACAGTCGGGAACAAATTTTTTAAAAGTGAAATTTAAATTGATAGATTGATTTCTATGATCGGCTCACTTCCAAAATCCATTTCTTTGAAAATCTTAAAACATTTTGAAAAACGTTCCATTTGGAACTGAGTATTCGATCCAACAAACAAGAATATGGATGTTGTCGGTCATGAGTCACTGCTTCAGTGTCCAAGGTTCTAACTGTGAGCAACCGGCAAATATGAACCAAAACAAAAAAAATTCTCTGAAGGTTTCGTTCATATTACTACTGTACCTATGCATGCTCTTTTTTGTATTCTTGGTCCTATTTTGTTATGATATTTATTCAAATGAAATATTTCTAGTTGAAGTGGTAAATTTTTGTTTTAGTGTTTCTATTGTCCATAATCTTGTCAGTGGATCATTGTACAATGGTAGAGAGTAACTTGTAACATACCAATTACACGTGTTAAACAAGTTTGACTTGGGAAAAAAAAAAAAAACAGTTTATAATTTGTTTAAGTTTTAGCTACTTGCATAATGAATCGTTATGCTCAAATGCACAATAGCAACAAAAGACAGGAAATAATGCAGAGTCTGAAAAGTTTCGATTATAGCTCCTACTTATGATAGGATCTTTCAATATGACAAATGGACAACATGTAAGTAGAAGTTTCTTATCCCTTTGATATGCCCATTTTTTCTATTTTATGGGAGTAGGTACATCCGTACGTGTTGCGAGACGTGCGTTGGGTACAAAACTTCACCACGGCCCTGCCGTGTCAATTTGGTACCCATTCCGTCTTGCTATAGCAGTTATGCAGGAGCTTCAGTTGGGTTTGCTAACCGGGTCGATCCACCCTGCCCACATACGGATGTAATCATTCTAATTCTTCTTATTATCATTGTACACTAGTGAAGGGTTTATCTGAAGACTTGCTTTCCATGGGTGCATTCTATAATTCTGTCTTTCGTAGAGAGAGTAACCACTTCTCTGTAGAGCTGTCTTCTATCCTTGGCTTCGAAAAAAAAAGCATAGCTTTAAAAAACTTTCCATGTTGCTGCTGGTGTGAATCAGATTGATACCGCAAAGTTTAAGATTAAAATAAAAATAAAATAAAACTGTTAGCAAACTGCTTATCCACTAGAGAGCCTGTGTAAGAGAATGTGTAAAAGTAGGTTGGCCTGACGTTTCGATCCTAGCAGGATCTTCTTCAAAGGCTAAATGACAAGTGTTGTGTATTAAGTGAATCCAAGGTCACTTAAGGTCAACGTAGTGATAATAACTTGTAAAGCTGAGAAGAGTTATGGCACTTGTCATTTAGCCTTTGAAGAAGATCCTGCTAGGATCAAAACGTCAGGCCAACCTACTTTTACACAAGTTTAAGATTACCGTAAAGTACTTGAGACTGTAGTTAAACTTGTTTGAATTTAACTGTAAATAGTACATGTTGTGTATCAAGTAAATCCAAGGTCACTTAAGGTCAATGTGGTGATGATACCTTGTAAAGCTGTGATGAGTTATGGCTGTTGGAAGTTAAATACTTGATATGAATATCCTTCTTGATGAGATACCAGAAATGCTGTTACATTTGAGGTAGAATTAATGTCCTTTGAGATCAGACAAAATCCTTGAAAATAAAACATGTTTGATTTTATTCTTGATGTCCTCTCTGTTTTGTTCGTTTTTCGAATTCATAATCAGCAGAAGCTAAAGAGCCAGACTTATTTGATTCTTTTATCAAACACAGTTTGTTTTTTTGTCACAAAGAATTCTAAAGAGAGGAACAAGTTGGTTACAAATTGTTTATCTACTGCAAAAAAACTTGCGTAGGTAAATATATTAAGGCCATTGAACCTGACATTTTCAATTCTAGTTAACATCTGGTAAAGGTTCAAAAAACATCAGGCCCATAAAGAATTTTTTGTGAAATGTCTTTGAGTCAAATTTCATTAGGAGACATATATCACCCTCAAACATCAGTGGACAGTTGAATTTTCCTTGTTCGTCATTAAGGACGAGAAAATGTTAGTTCAGGACTACAATGATTGTGTATGTTTCAGAAAGAAACAACTTTGTTGATGCTTTGACCTCAGTATTAATATGTTTGTTGATTACTTGATTGTTGACAATGATTGTGTATGTTTCAGAAAGAAACATTGTTGTTGATGCTTTGACCTCAGTCAGTAATTAATATGTTTGTTGATTACTTGATTGTTGCTTTTTTGTGTATGTTTCAGAAAGAAACATTGTTGTTGATGCTTTGACCTCAGTCAGTAATTAATGTTTGTTGATTACTGATTGTTGATTTTTTGTGTATGTTTCAGAAAGAAACATTGTTGTTGATGCTTTGACCTCAGTCAGTAATTAATGTTTGTTGATTACTTGATTGTTGACAATGATTGTGTATATGTCAGGAAGAAACATTTTTGTTGATGCTTTGACCTCAGTCATTAATATGTTGGTTGATTACTTGATGGTTAAAATGATTGTGTATGTTTCAGAAAGAAACATTGTTATTGATGCTTTGGCCTCAATCAGTACTTAATATATTTGTTGATTACTTGATTGTTGACAATTTTTGTGTATGTTTCACAAAGAAACATTGTTGTTGATTCTTTGACCTCAGTATTAATATGTTTTTTGACAATTTAAAATTTTCTTTCATAACAGGATAATGGTGATGACTTCACTTACACAGGAAGTGGAGGTCGTGACCTTTCGGGAAACAAGAGAACTGCTGAGCAGTCCCATGATCAAAAGTTGGCGAAAATGAATCTGTAAGCAGAAACAGATATTGTTTGACTTGGGGAGTTGGGGGTGGACTGGGTAGGATGAGGGAGAGGTTTAAGGGTAGGTAGAGTGGGAATTTACAGGGTAGGTTGAGGGGGGGGGGGGCAGTGGAGGTCAAGGTAAATAGATGTGTGGAGGGATGTGGTTGTAGGTGATTCTCAATGTTTTACCTTTATCAGACTTCATTCAGATTCTGTTGAGGGTAAGTTTGTAACATTTCTTCAGTTATGTTATTAGAAATAGAATCTTTCAAAACAATGATACATATATATGAATAAATGTGAGATGTCACCTGAGAGTATTTTTAGTGTGTTGTCCGTAATGTAATGACACCATGTTTAAATAGTCGATTGCGTTTGTGACATGTGTATATATGGGAACAAAAAGTTAATGTATAATTTGTTGCATTTAATGTCACACCAGATTTTTCGATTCTGTTAAGGATCAAATTAAAATAGTTTTCTAGAGTATGTGTGCAACAGTGTCTAAAAGACTTAATGGGATTTTCAAGAAAAATTTGTACTTTTTAAAGTATTTTTTTTTTTTATGCCTCTTTGTCATTTATCAGAGCATTGGCTAGAAATTGCAATGCATCGCTGGATAAGGTGAACGGCAATGAGGCAAAGGACTGGCGAGGTGGTAAACCGGTACGTGTGGTCCGAAACTGCAAAGGTAGAAAGCACTCGAAGTACGCCCCAGAGGAGGGTAACAGATATGATGGGATATTTAAGGTAAGACTCAACAATAATATACAAAGTGACAATTAAAGCAGTGAGTTTTGTCCCACAGGAGGGGGGGGGGATTCTCATTGGGCAGCCTCTCGGCCAAATTCTGGCTCGCAAAAGAAAAAAAGAAAATTTACACACCTTCTTGCAACAATCAGGAAATGCTGACCCATTAAAGGTTTAGATTAAATTTTGGATTTTACCTAAGGTTGACAGATTGTATTTTGGCATATATATGAAAAAGGAAGAAATTGTGTAATGAATGCATTTTGTTGTTTCTTTTTCTGGGAAGGGGGAGGGATGATTGTGGTTGGGCTGTTATTCTTACTGAGATGTCAGTCAGAGCCATTGTGTAACAGTTAACTATTCTATCTCTATAGGTCGTGAAGTATTGGCCGGAGAGAGGGAAGAGTGGATTCTTGGTTTGGCGATACCTCCTGAGGAGGGACGACCCCGAAGCGGCTCCGTGGAGTAGAGCAGGGAAAGAAAGAGTCAAGAAACTGGGGCTTACTGTTGAGGTATGTAGTACAGGTGATTCCATTATATTATATGGGAGCAGAAAGGTTTAAATTTGCAGGCATTTGCAGTTTTAATTTTGCATTTATATAGTAAACAGGAGAACTATTCAGACTTTCTGTGGAAATATGTTGTTAAGGTAATTCCAATATATTAGGAGGGAGAGGAGATGGTATTGAATGAAGTAGTCTTTTGTAAGGTACATAGTATTATAGTAGAAGGGGAGCTGCTTAATAGTTTAGGTGATTCCATTATTTTGTAAAGGGAGCTGATAGTGTAGTGGAAACTGGTGGTGTAGTGGCTTAGCCTACTGTGTTGTTATGTAGCTAGGGTTCCATTTCACCATAACTGGTGGTGGTAGTGGCTTAGCCTACTGTAGTGTTATGTAGCTAGGGTTCCATTTCACCATAACTGGTGGTGTAGTGGCCCTAGCCAACTGCAGTGTTACGATGCTAGGGTTCCATGTCACCATAACTGGTGGTGTAGTGGCTTAGCCTACTGTAGTGTTATGTAGCTAGGGTTCCATTTCAACATAACTGGTGGGTGGTGTATTGGCTTATCCTACTGTATTTTTTTGTAGGTTAGTTGATTCCTTTTTATTATGAGAGCTGTTTAATCCTACAGAAATACATATCTAAATGTTATTATTTTAGCAAAAGTGGTTTATTCTGCTGCATGGGAGTGAGGTATGTGAGCAATTTAGATCAACCTATTTATGGTAAAGCTGAGATGAGAAATACTGACGCTCTTACTACCCCCCCCCCCCCCCCCTTTCATCCCACTCCACCATCAATCTAACCCAAGTATTTCTATCTGTAAATCCTATACATGTCCATCTAGGTTATGGAACTGACTTAGTACTAAAGAAGTTCTTAAAAGGACATGTATGTTTTTGTTGCAGCAAATGCCTCATAATTTGCCGTTGCTTCCATTTGTCATAGTTTACAACTGAGAAATTATCCACCAATATTTCTTGAAATTTTGAAATTCCAGACTCTAAGAACTGCTATCCTATGTTCTTTTTTTCTGTCAAGTTAATATATTTTGATCTATTCCCAGTATCCAGAGGGTTACCTGGAGGCCATGGCCGCCAAAGAGAAGGAGAAAGAGAAGGAGAAGGAGAAAAACAACAACAACTCAGAGTCCGATGAAGAAACAGAGAAAAAAGCTAAAGGCAAGAGGAAATTGAGCAAAGGTATGTTTGGTTGTTTCATGCAGATATGATTGATTGATTGATTGACTTTTCAAACAATTAGTTTTTGCCTCTGTAAGTTTTATGAGATGAACAATGGCTTTAGTCAGCCAATTTCCCTTTTTTGAAAGAAACTAATAAATTTTTGTGAATTGTAACCGATAGAATACAGTACAGTGACTTGTCATTGAACCTGGCGTGAGTTAAGGCCGAAAAATAATTAATAACGGGGAATAATTTATCCAGTATCGCATCGCAAAATGTTATACAAATTGTTCAAGTTGCTGTACAAGTGTTAAGATGTGTAGTAGTTTTCTACACAGGAACTACAGTATACAATGAGAGGAAAAATTCTGAGCCTTTGAAATTGCCACACAAAAGTGTGTTTTTTTCCTACATAATTACTGGACTTGTACATCCATGTATGTGTTCTCACATATTCATAACGTGGTACCGAGTTAAGTCGCACATAGGCTCATGTGTGGCAACTAATAACACACTAATATGAGATAATGCTGCACACAGGATGTCCATACATGGTACGGAGTAGAGTCAAACATAGGCTCATTTGTGGCGACTTAGAACAGGTAATGCTGCACACAGGTTCAAACATGGTAAGGGAGTACAGTCGTATGATACTGCTACTCACAGATTCTTTCATCGATTCGTATCTCAACAGTCGTATATGCCCATACATAGGCGGCGGAAGCGGGGGGGTCGGGGGGGACACGTCCCCCCCTACTTTTTGAGTGGGGGGGACGTCCCCCCTAAAAAATCAAACCAAATCAAAATTAAAACCAAACACGTCGAACCATCAACGCGTTGTGAGGAAATATCGGAAAATAGATCACAAACTTCGTCAAAAAGAAGGAAACACGAGTCAGTATATTTGGAAAATACAAGTAGTGGCTGTATTGCTAGTTTCCTGACTTCTAGATGAATAGTGAGACTGCGACTGGACTAAACGCAAATGCCAGTCAATAATCACTGCTATGTATGTTAGCTGTTCAGCAGAGAATCAACACTATTTTGCGAAGTGTTCGCCGCTAAGTGTAATCTACACTGCATGACTGAAAAACGATCATAAATATATTTGTACGCAAGCTAATATTTTATTAAATCTGTAAATTTTTAGACCCTAAGACATCAAAATATTTAGTGCACGAATACACTATTAGGGGTCGGAAATAGCGATTTCCTGCGATCTGAAGGGTCTATTTTACCCAATTTTTTTTAGTACGCTCCGCGCCAACCGATGGTGGCGCTACGCTTAGATAGTGACTTCGATATCCGTCCCCCCCTAAAATTATTGGCTTCCGCCGCCACTGTGCCCATACATAAGTGGCCTACGTTTCTGCTAATTTATACCGAGACAATATTGGCATCTCAAAGTTACATTTTCCTGTAGGTTTTTGGTCATAGTTTTCCTTTGAGAAAAGGATGATTATCATTCCTGTAATTTTGGATCGATTTAACTCCCAATCGAAACGATCATTGGCGAATTGATAATCATGATTTTACGATCGCCTGACTTTTTTTTGCTCTTATGTAAGGTACCCCAGGAAGGGGTTCCCCGTCTTCCAAGAAAGT
>KN890978.1:0-17703 GCA_000934455.1 Apostichopus parvimensis
GGGGGGGCAGGGAGAGGGAGGATATGGTATAGGGTCGGATGGGACTGGGACTCGAATGGAGTTGAATCTCACGCCGGACGGGGCTAGGACCGGTTGTGCAGATCAGGTCAAATTCTGAAGAGGGCAAGAGGAAGTGAGGCAGCGAGGAAGGTGAGAAGAAGGGGGCAAAGTGGGTTTGACTTCTATAGTCTATCAACTCGCGATTCCATTTTCAATCGGTTTATGGAGTTGAGGGTTTCTCTTTGGGCTGCGTTCCATTAGTGTGGCTTGGTACCATTGTCAATTGCCGTATCCCCCCCCCCCCCAATCCCCTTTCCGTTCCCCTCAAACAGCTGTTAGAACATTTCTCCATGAAAGTCATATGCTGGACGGAATGGACATGCAAGTTTGATTCAGCCTAACAAAACTTCTTCAGGTCATCCAACCTTTCCCTTTCATCCCGTTCCGTATATATTTATTTCCTTTGACAGTATATAGGGAATCATAGTCTAAATGTTGACACTGCGGAAAGGACTAGGTTTCTAATGCTATATATAGTAATGACTTTGTTAGATGCGATACTATTGTTAACTAACTCACCAATCAAATTTGGCACCAGATTTAGAGAGAAATGTAAAAAGTAACACAAGTCACAAACATGGGTCAAATACCCCATAATGATCTCTTATAGACAATATCTTGCAGGCGAAAACTGTAATTTTTATTTCAGTTCTTCCGTGTATTGGTGGAACGGATAGGGGGGGAGGGCACTGGCGGGGGGGGGGGGGGCTATCAGAGAGGAAATATTCAACATATGCATCACTCTTATGATAACGTCTACTTCAAGAGATTCATCTAATCATTTCATCTCACCTGTGGTCCCGGAATATTGACCAACCAGCAGTATGTAATTGGCTAGTTCGTCTCCAACCCTAAAGTTTTGATACTTTGCGTAATACTTGTTCCCCAGAGAGTTGGTCAGGTCAATGCTCAATTCGTATTCTCCTTGTGTCGAAATGAAGTGGATGTTATCGTTGCCCAACCAAAATTCGGTATTCATATTACCAAAGCCTGCTTTGTAAGCATTCCAGGATCGGTAGAAATCGATGGTTCCGTCTAAGCGCCGTTGGAAAACCTTAAGAGAAGAACAAGTGTTGTGTAGACGTCATCCGTATTATGCCAAAATTTGCTAATAGGTAAAAACAATGGTCACTTATTGTTCAGGCCAGGGAGTTGTCATTCAGGCGAGTCCCTGTTCAGACATGGTCACTCATGGTTAGACAGCAAATATTTTATAGGCCTGCACCCTCAAAGGATTCCCACAAGGAGAAATTTCATTGTATTGTAATAAAAAAGTTAAATAGTTAAGAGGTAAACTTAAGTTTTGACATGTAAAATGTAAATCCTGTTGAAAGTTATAACATTTCTAATATCTGTTTTCAATGTTTAAACTTTTTGTACCAAAAATGAAATTTAATCAAACAAATGTAACTTCATATAAGTAAATACACAACTGCTAAGAAATGATTTTTTGGGGAGGCTTAAAAGCTTCAACTCAAGTTTTCCAACTTAAACCTGAGTGCATCCAATAACACGGTATTTTCATTGGTGTATATTGTATCAAGTTTAAAACCCCTGAGATGGGGCAAGTTGGTATCATACCTAATTCAATGGCAAAGAAATAGAGTGACAAACAGAAAACAAAACTTTTTGTTGTTGTCATATTGCATTTATAACTGCTGAACCCAAGTTCCCTCTTGATATATATATATATATATACATGTGACAACTTCAAGCACCATTATCAGGAATTTTTCCATGTCGAAATTTTCATCAAGTTTCGCCAAGTCACTAAAATTTAGTTCCTCTTTAATAATCCCTAAACAAATGTACCTCTGCACTATTTCTTTCAAAATTCTTCTCTGTGTTTGCAGGAGAATTTTTGAAGAGCTTGATTCGCGAAGACCGTATAAATATGTTTAAAGACTTTGGGCTAAGTTTAAAAATGTTGCCAGTGAAGTTAGAGCAAATACTAAATAATATAAGATGTTTGCCTTTTTAGTATAATTTTGCTTAAATTAAATAGAATTATAATTATTTTGCGAGTTGTTCCAAACTGCTGAAATTCTGGAGAATTTCTGTTGCAAATTCAAAGAGAATTCTCGGTATTGTAATTAACGTTTATATTTAACTATTGTAATTAACTATTTAGACTAGTGCTTGTGACTTTTGGAACGAAAAGAAAACGGAATGCTTACAAATGGTAAACTAATTTAATCTGATGTTGATAAGTGCATGGCACAGATGCCAAATTTCATGAATGATTTAAATTGTAAAACTTACAAACACTCAGCCTGTGGTCTTAGGTTTACGTTCAAATAGATACTTTGCACATAAAAATCGGGGCAGAAGGGTGTAATTATCATTAGTTGATGTCGCTATTTAATATACAGCTGATAACACATATTTGGGTACGATGAAATACTTAATTGCAGCAGTCACTTAAGGATTTATTTCAAAGTAACGACTAATTGTGTGAGTTCTTGCAGGAAAATGTAAAATAGTTACGTTACTTGAATACTAAAATAACCGTCTATTTGTTACTCATAATCTTTGGGTGATGACTACAAAGTAGATATCACCCTAGCGATATCAAACTTTGTTATTCGCAGCAGGAGTTTATACAAAGCTAAAATCCGGGCTTACCTAACATTTGACTCTACTGTATTATTAGATTATGAAAAATCGGGCACAAAGAATGTAGCTAATCAAATGTTTTTGCTTGAATACAACGAATACTATAATGTTATTCAGAATTTCGGAAGTTTAATTCCAATATGCGCTACAGCATTAATGTATGTCTCTCATTATATAAATGCTAGAGATCACTGGCGTGACGCCTCCAATAACAAGAAACTTAATGACACTTAAACAAAATATAAAGAAAAAAATTAGTACATGTAAGATGATAAGTATATAAGCGAAAATTGTTTTGGATTATGTTTTATAAAATATTTGTTTTTAAAAGCATAAACCTTAATAAGTCTTTAAAGCAAATGAAATATACTTACTGTCCAACCACCGCCGTCAGTCTCCATATCACAGTACACTCGTATACTGTCATGTCCGTATGGTTTGATTTCGTATTGGCCACTCGAGGGATGTTGTCCTGCGCATGCTCGAAGAATATCAAAACAATCTGTTGGATACTTTGAGTCCGAATATCTGGTCATGGGATTTGGACAGAATCCAGTATCTAAAAAAATGACATATCGTATCATTTGAAGCTTTTCTTGAGAATTGTATTAAAGAAATTTTGAATCACACTGTTTGACCTATTCACCAAAAAAACATGTTCTTATTTAACAGGAGGGTACATTTCATTTGCCAAAATGTAATAAGGGTACTTTTTATTACAATCATGGGGCACTTCTGTAGGTTTGGTGGGAGTGGGGTGGGGGAGGGAATGGGCATGTGTCCCCTGTAACCCCCCCCCCTCCGGCTTTGTCATCTCTTTAAGTTATGTCCCTCTTGAAATTCGTTCTTAATTCACTCTTAAAAAGTCATAATCCTGGACACTCCCAGAGAGTGAATTGTCACCGTTTTGGGAATAAATAGTGTATCCTCAAAACAAGATAATGGATCAAATTTGAAAATACTCCTCTACAAAGTTACATTAAAATAAACGCAGTCAATTCAATACTATTTACAAACTGGTGCATGCTTATCGGTTTCGACATTTTCGTTCTGTCGGGGGAGGAAATTTCATGCTACATAATTATGTTAATCAGCGACAGAATTTAAAAAGAAAAGTTTTTTAGTTTTTGTAATTTTCCCTCATTAATTTACATATATTATGAAGCTAATATAGACTGTAATGCAAATGAAACAATTTCCAATATTGTGAATTGATGTGGGATTTTTAATATCGAATATTATCAAACTTCAAATCGAAAATGGAAAGTAAAAAAGCTGCAGCTTTAATTTCTATCTTAAGAAATTCTTTCCTTGAAAAACTCTTCATGTAAGAGTGTTTTTCCACTGTCTCTGTTGTTCTCTTTCTGGTCAAGAAAGAGCATGAACAACACAAAAAAAATAATTATAAAAGAAAATTTCAAATATGAGTTAAGCTTACCAGCTTGTCGTTTTTCTCTTTCAAGGTTTGCCGTTTCCAAAATGCTTTCAATCTGTCATGAAACATATCAAAAACTTTCATTTCACTAATTTTGTTCACATGAAATTATTGTCTTTTATCCATTAACATAAAATGAAAACATTTTCAGTTTTAATACTAAATTTTGTTTCCTTTCTAAATTTGGATAATCATATTTTACTTCACCTTACATTCATCGAATATAGGTTCAACGTTTCATACTTATTTCTGACGTTTGCCCAATTAAAATTGTACCCAGATTTTCACCAAACATAAATATTTTTTACCAAGCAACTGATTTTAGAGTGTTTCTACATCTATTTCCAGACTAAATCGGCTTAACTTATACAATTATTTATTGAAAATGAAAAATTTACCAATATGATATAGAAAGCGCACAGATACTTTTTTCTTATCATTCTTCATATAAAATTTATGAAGCTAAAATGATTTAATTTTTTAAAGGTATCGATATAGAACACTATAATAATTCTTACCCAGTTAGCTGAATCGCCAGCAGACACTACTGGATCCGGAGGCCAACCCACAAAGAGGAGAGAGGCAAGTAGAACGGTGCCAAACATCATTGGATATTGTCGGAGAATTTTGATCGCTCTTTTGAAAAAGGAAATTTCTCTTTCACCAAGAAAATAATATTTCCCAATAAATTACGTTTGATGATGTTTCTGGTTTTGTGATGTTTGCAAACTGAAGCAAACATTATAGAAACAACAAGAGCGGACGTGTAACGACTAATCAATAACAAATAAATTAATAATTTCTTGTTGTTTGATATTGGTTACTATAACTCTAAAATTGTGACTGATAGATCCTAATTTGATCGAAAAAAGTCTAAGAAGAAAAATGAGAAATGAAAGAAAGAGAACACAGAAAAAAGAAGGGAAAAAAAACGAAAAAAAAGGTATGAATCATTAGTAACACATGACGGAACCAACTGTTCGAAGTAAGGAAAGTTTACTACACTTTGGTGTTGTTTGGAACTAAGGTAAACAAATTTGTCATTTTTAATTGCGCGCGGCAATGGTAACAGCTGTTTAGAGTAAAACCTCTGACGTCCTGAAACGTATAGGTAAAGATAATTAATCAGGAATATGTATTCAGTATTATATAGCAGTATATTCAGGGAACACCTCTCTGGCAAACAACACTCATACCATACTCCAGATAGTGTATATAGATATAATTAGACCCCAGTGTTCTCTCAGAGAAAAATGCCCCCAAAATATTATTGGGGATTTGGTTGGCTTTGTGACTTCGTATATATTAAAGTGCCTGGATATTGAAGAAAACGTGTAGCAAACACGCAAGTTGACAATTGAATCAATTTTTGACTACTTTATGTCAGCGTAGGAAATCGGTTCAATTTTGAGGCTAAGTTGACACTTGGATTCGGTGACGAAAACTACCCCCTCCCACTCCCCACGTTACCTAAAGATCGTCACGGTCATGATATGGAAAAAATGAAGATGATCAATTTTTCAGGATCCAGAAGAATGATTTTGCCTTTCACTGAAAATTCTGCTCTAGAACGACCCTCCTTTGACGATTTAGTATTTCACTCCATTGGGGGGTGGGGGTGGGAGTGGGGAGGGGGGACGGGGCGGAAGGGACTTGTATGGAGTATTCAACCATGTATGGGAATCGAAGATGAGTTAGTCGACTTGGGGGTTCGGGTGGGGGGGGGGCCGAGGGTGATGTTGAATAACATCTCTTGCGCATTCCTCACAATCTTTCTGATCTGCATTCTTATATATATTTATCTGCATTCATGTATATATTGTATAATTTTTAATACTTTTAGAGTTATTTTTCTAGCAGACGTATTGGTATATGTGAAAGGACTTGTGGACTCCTGCTAATCGTGTAAATCGTGCTATAAGGTTCAAGGCATTGGTAAGGCATTTTTTTAGGGGCGTAGGATGTGGCAAAAAACTCAAACATACAAAGAAAACCAGAATGCAACACGCATTTAGGTTTCGATGACTTTATTGCACTAGACTTCTGATTGTTAACCAGAAATAGCTGTTACAAAGGAAATGGCCGAACCACCGTTTTGATACAATTACACCATGGCATGATAAACACACTATACTGTACGTGGCAATACACACCTCCACCAAAAAAGCACATTTCCGTTTGTGTTCCTATTTGGAGTGCCTTATTAAAGTGTTATTTATATAGAAAGACGGCAAATGATCCACCGACGGTCATCTTTAGTAATTTTCAAATTAATTTTCTCTCTAGGTGTTAGTTTTTCATCGATTCATTTGCCTAACATATTTTGTGTGTGTTAAAGTGACATGGAAATTGAGAGGAATAACATTTTCCTCCAGATAACGAAAGATACTAGTTACAATCAATGATAAGTGTTCCAATGTATCACAACAGGTTGACCAAAACTATTGTAAACCTATATGCGTGGATCCAGGTAGTGGGATGTACATCCCTTTTATTCTCCTTCCAAACTTCAAAAGTAGTAATTAGCACAAGATTGCCCTAAGATCGATTTATAAACCAATTTATAGTATAAATATGCCTCAGTATGCACCCATTGACACGACGGTCCAAATTATTATTTCTTTTTTTCTGAAGAGAACCCGCATCACCCCCTACATTTCAACGACCCACAGCTACACCCCCCTCCTTTGGCAAAAAGTCCTGGATCAACGTCCTGGTAAATATCTACAAGATAATTTAACTTGTTACATATAAACAAAATACTGATACGTATCAGTAAAGTATTGCCTTTCGGCGAATTTGCAACCTATACAGTTGCTTTGATTCTGGATGTTTATTAGAAACTTCATATACCAAAAAAAAAATCGCTATCGGCAAGCTCCAAAACCGATGGGATAACTTTATGCTGCAATCAGTCATAAAAAAATCAAGACACGCCTTCCCGACCACACACGTCAATAGCGTGACATCAACGGTTTTACCATGGAGGTTTTACCTCCATGGTTTTACATTATCGGATAAAACCAAGAACTGGGAATCATTCAAGCCATTCATTAATCGCGAATTGAAGATCAAACAACTACTACCCAAGATGCATCGCACCGTTTTTCTGCTCGTTGTCACTTGCATGTTGTTTGTGCATTCCAGCGGCTGTACTAATACGGCATGTCCATCAAAATGGACTGGCTTCAATGGAAAGTGTTACAGGTAATCATGTTTATTTATTTCTGATCTATTTGTGTCTCTCTTCAAACTTGATTATATTGGTATGTTACTGCAATCTGGCAACACGTCGTACTACCAAACTGAAATATATTTGTAACTATATCATATTATAAGCATAGGCGTAGGGGGGGGGCTGCAGCCCCCCAACCAAAATTTTTGGTGACAATTCGGGCAATATGCTTTGAATTTTTCGGGCACCTACTGAAAAAAAGAATAATTTGCATTGTGTTTTCACATTTTTTGGTGAAAATTCGGCAATATGCTTTGAATTTTTCGGGCACCTACCGAAAGAAGAATAATTTGCAGTGTGTTTTTAACATTTTTGGTGAAAATTCGGCCATTTTGCTTTGAATTTTTTCGGGCACCTACCGAAAGAATAATATTTTGCAATGTGCTTTTCAATGGTTAAACTTATATATTATTATGATCATTATTGTTGTAACGAATTCCCCAATAATTTGTTACTGGCATGTGTTGTAATAACCGATAAATGCCTATATGATATGCACAATAACATGTTGAACGCGCGCGTAGCGCGCGAAAAATTTCGGTTATATTTTTCGGGCAAGTCGTTACAGCCCCCCAAATCAAATTAGGCTTCTACGCCTATGATTATAAGGCCTCAGGTGAGATGTAATCTGTTTATGATGCGTTGCCGTGTTGAGAAGCAGAAGTGAGAGTAGCCAGTCTGCTAAGAAAAAAATGCCACCAATAATATTCTGTTGATTATGATCCAAATCTGCTAAGAAACTGCACATCCAATTCCTTTCTGACTCCTGAAAATTGGCTTTATATAACGAGAAGGCCTATTGTTAGATAATCTGTCACAAATTTCTGCCAATGATTATTTCATCTTAATTAACTAGCCACGATACTGCTCATGTGTAGGGAAGCTACTCACTTAATGCAATGACTATAGGCTATGACGAAAGTAAAACATTTCAAGATAGGCGATGGATATTTACTACAGTATTTTGATAACTTTGGTGGTCAAATCCACTGCAAATCTCATTATCTGATTAAAGGTTTTCAAACCTTTGTGTCTGCAACATTTTCTGCTCTAGCACATATCTCTGCGTTAGGCTGTGGTCAACTTGTTCATGTTTAACTTGAGATGAAAAAAACATGGTTTATTTTAGGGTAACCTCTGATATATACGGTTGATGAACTTCAGCTACGTCAATAAATTGAAATTCCCCATTCAAGGGGTTATAGGGTGTTTCTTCAATTTTACCGTAATTTTTCGATTCGTCCCCCCCCCCCCCTTAAAGTCCAACACTGAAATGTACCTGCTACTTTTCAGTACTTTTGAAATCACTCGATCCAAATGGAACATTATAATTACAAACATATCTACATTCCAATTCGTTACAGATTGTTTGCTGCTGAACCCAAACAATTTGATGCCGCGGAGACAGCCTGTCAAGGCGCGAAACTCGTTGACTGCCGAGGTAATATTCTTGCCAGTGGTCATCTGGCATCTGTTCACAGCCAAGAAGAACAAAACTTTCTCTTAGAAATGGTTAGATCAACTTTACATGTGAGTATTGACAACATTCTACAGAGAAGCAATAGTAACTGATATTGAACTATATATCTGAAAACAAAGCGTGATGTATTCAACCCCGCGTCTAAGCGGTAATGGTTCTTACGGCGGTCATAACTGAACGGTCTTTCGGCACAGTGGTGTGACCAAAGAGGTGGAGGAGGGGTGCCATGGCTGACACCTCCACGTCAGTTGGGGTCACGGTGGAGGGGGGGGGGGGCTTTCTTTTACAATTCAAGTTTATTTGTAACCACAAGCTTGCGTCTATACCGAATTATAGACCTAACTTTTAGTCTAAATATACCTCAAAAAGCACCATTTGACGTATACCCTTTTATGGTTGCGGACAAACCCCAGATTCCCTTCAATTGGAGCCCAAATTACCTACTCCAGGGTCTCACTCCCTCTTGTCCTTCCATTCAGGCCCTTACTTCTACCTTAATCAGTCGGAGAAAGAAATTAAAATCTGCCACCCCACCTCTGAACATGCATGCGCATGTCACTGGTTCGGGGTATAACACAGTCATTCAAAACATTGACCATGTTGCTCGATAGTTAAATACCACAACAATGTTAGTTTGACATGTGTTATTTCAACACAAAATTTCGTAAAAATGTTTGAAATCTCTCTTTTTGTTTATAGGAATGCGATTAGTACTAATATGAAAACGAACTGGACGAACAAATGTCGAGAATTGAACATATTCTTGAAATGCTCGCACGGTTTCCTTATACCATGCCCCCCCCCCCCAATGTATAAATATTTTAGAAAGGTGTCTTAGCACCCATCATTATCTCATTTTTAATTATAATTGATGGGTTGGAAAGAATAATTGCAGACCATATCAAAGAGCTCCTTTAAAACTTTTTAGTTTTAACTCAACAAGTTTGCCTTACATGAATATAGTTTCTACATAAATACTCTATGCTTATAGGGATGTGCGATTCTATTGGGGGACGGGTGGCCCCTAAGCCCTTTAGGACTCTAGGAACCCGGTGGCTAGAGTGCTTGTGAGCTACACAGCACAGTTCACCGGGTGGGGTGTAAATGCTTCTCTCTCCTTAAAAGTATTCCGGCCAGGGCTGGGACAGCCTTCCACCCCGTTCCCATAAGTCTCTTTATTCGCATTACACGCTTGAAAAAAAAAAGAAACAGCGAAAGATAAGGTGCTATATAGTCTTATCCACATTCCATCACTCATTTCCTATAGATTTTTTTTACATAGATCCCACCTTCTAGTTGTCGGTACCCCAATTGTTTTTAAAACTTATCGAAATTCTGCAGGTGCTGGGCTTAGCCCAGCTTGATCAGTCCACACACTTATTATGACGATGTGCTATTCTATGCTATAGAATTTCTTGAGGTAAAAGTTGGAATCATATCTAAAAAAACGGAATAAATAAACACTTGTTCATATTGTGAAGTATACGTATAGTATAGACCAATGGCCAGGTGGACCGACTTGTACAAGGTCAAACGCTGAAAATCTTGGAATAAAATGAAAACATTCTGAAGCATAGTATACCTTATCCAACGTCTCTTTTTGTGTATGTATGTGTATATTCAAATGTATATATATATACATTCTTTATCGTTAAACATTTTATCGTTAAACAGTACACCAACAGTTGGGATCCACAGGTGTACATCGGAATGAAAGTTGGATACCACAACAACCAGCAAGCTTGGAGCGATGGATCATACGTTGATTTCACCAGCTGGTTCCCTGGAGAGCCGAACAATGACCCTAACAGTCGCGCGGCCATAGCATCGGGCTTGCATTCGGATGGTAAATGGGCCGATGTATACAGCGACAACAACTACCCCTATATTTGTCAGCTACCTTGCACCGATTATCAATTTAATTGGTAGGCGGAGAAGGCAAAGAAACAGGGAATAACAATAAATTTGAAGTAGACAAAGTATACTTTGGTAGTGAAACTTGTTAACTGTTACAATTAGCTGTTACAATTTTCTAATCCTCTTCCCTTCGGCATACACATTCTTAGCTGCAGGCATAGTAATCTCCATTTTTGTGCGAAATTATTGCTTTTAGACGAAATCTATTTCATAATTGATGCACATTGACACTTGAACAAAAGCATTTATGTTTGTTTTGTCATATTTGTGTTCATTCCTTTGAGCATTAAAAGCCGATGGTGGTGGGCAGTGGTGTAGGAAGGTACTTTTGAGTGGGGGGGGGGGGCTGGCGCCCCCAGCACCCCCGGTTCCTACGCCCTTGGTGGTGGGACGTATAGTACGTAAATTAATACAGTCTGTTAAATGTTCTTTCTGCTAATATCGATAACAGAGACACTCTTTAGCAATAGCAAAGAAAAAAACAAAAACAATTGTCATAAACTTGAATGTATTCTCTTTCTGAATGAAAATGTTCTTTTGTGAAGTGGCAACAGATAAAGTGACATGTGGTCACACACAATAATTTCTAACGACCACCGCTCCCCACTCTCACCCGAAAACACTTTAAAATCAAGATCCTACTTTGCAAGGGAAGCAACAGCTAGGTGAATGTCGATATTATTGTCTTAATTGTAAATCTTGAATAAATGCATTGTCAAGTGGAGACCAGTATTGATGGATAACTTTCACGGTAAACGGCGTGGCCTTTCAAACATACTAGCTGAGGAAGGGGGGATCTTCCCGCCTCTCCCAATTGCATGTGTGGCCCTTCTAGTAGGACAGTTTACCCCAGTCTGTAAAAACGATTACTTTTTCATGTGATTAATTCAGATTTAGTAGCAAAAACTTGGTCAAAATATCTCAATTTTTTCATGTATGAAATGAACTATTTACATGATTATGGAAAATCTGGAAATCTTCGACCATCACCCACATATAAAAATAAATCGTCATGTTGCTCCCGAATTCTCTATCCATTTATACAAACAAAGAGCCACATCAGTGGCTGTCAAAAGGGGGAAGGATTGGCTGGGGTCATGGTCACCCTCCATCGTATCTCGTGGAATCCCCCCCCCCACCCTCCTTTAATCTTGATATCCTGTGCACGCCACTGAGCAGCTGTCAAATAAATTGATAACTAAATGATTGTCCACATTTACGTACTAATTTGAGGGGGGGGGGGGGGTTAAGTTTTGTAGTGTTATGGTGGCCCAAATGGAACATTGGAGGTTTGAACTTTTCATCTCCAGATTTGGACTTATCTTATCTCCGAAATAGTTTCTCGAAATGTTAACTATTTTCTCAATATCGCGCTTTCTTTTTCGGAGAACTGACTTGTTCTATCGAAATTTCAACTGTTTATCTCAAATTTATTCTTGTATATTTGGACTTCTTTATCAAAATTTGTAATTCGTCTTTATGATATTAATTGTATATGTTCAGATTACGACTATTTACTCAAGATTTGGACATTAAATCCAATTGTCAACTGTTTGTGTCAAAGTGTAACCGTTCTCTTAATTTAAGAGGTTATGTATTGGGACGCATGAAATACTGCGAAAATTGCCAAAGTTTACAAACCAAACAAAAAACCATTCAACCCCCCCCCTCACTCTTTCTCTTCACCCACCTCTCTCTCCACCCCTTTACCTTCTCTCCACCTCTAACTCTCTTGCTCTTCCTCCGCCCCTCTCTCCACACACCCCTCTCTCTGACGAAACCACCCTCTCTCGTTCTCCTATTTTATATTTACTTGTTTTCTGTCTAGTGCATGATAGATTTGTGACAACGTTCCAGTTCACAAAAGGTCACATCGTGATATTAACCGAGAGAGAGAGTCTTCATTAAATTAAGTGAAAATACATGCCATGTTTTAGGTGGCTATTAAGAGCATCCTAACCCAATTTGAAATACAAACTACACGGTATTTAGTGGTAAATTTTAATGGTAACGTCATTATCTTTTTGTCAGTTTTTAGGCCGAAAATTTGATGGAAGAAGACTTTAAAATTATGAGAAAACATGATCTGGGGTCTTGGATGGCTATTAAGAGCGTCCTGGCCAAATCTGAGAAATTCGAGTTTTAGCCCCCATGATATATTCAATTTTCTGCCAAAATTGCGACTTTTTTAATTCTGCCGAAAATCATGCGTAGGATGGGTGGCACCATTCCACTTTCCTAAAGGGTAAAAAGAGTTTTATAATAACTCCCTACTGTGATGGAAAAGCGAAATTTGAACGCCTTGTCTCCGTGTCATTTACATATAACGTGGTGGCAAATACTTCCAAATTATTGCATTATTTGGGATATATTTATGAAAATAACCTACATAAAAACTACTAAATAAAAACCATGACAAATGTTTTGTGTTTACAAAGTAAATATTTATTAACAGCAATGAACTATTTAGCATATTCAGAGGGAAAATAATATTATTTATGCGCCAATGGAAACGAATGTCCAAAATTGTAATCTGTTCTAAAATTTTGGAACGACTCGTGCTTTCACGATAACGCTCGAAAATCACTAGTTATGAAGATCCTCTTCAGTTTACATACAGAGAAAAACGCTCCGTAGAAGATGCTTTTTCATTCTTTGTTGACTCCATATACAAACATCTCGACAGTCGTGGTCATTTCGCTAGAATTTAATTTGTAGATTTTTCATCTGCATTCAACACCATCCTTCCGCACATCTTAGTTGACGAAATGTGCGACTATGATATTAACTTTAATCTGACGAAGTGGATTTTGGACTTTCTAACAAACATGCATGCAGAGAGTGTCTGTAAATGGAAGATTTTCAAGTGATATTGTTACAAACACTGGCGCCCCGCAAGGTTGTGTTATATCACCTGTTCTATTCACCCTTTATACTTCTAGCTGTCGTAGCACACAACCTAACACGCATATTGTTAAATTTGCCGACGACACATGCATCTTAGGTCTTATTGGTAAGAATGGTGACGAGACCGGGTATAGGCAAGAAATATCCATCTTCACAAACTGGTGTAATGAAAACAGATTATAACTGAATGTATCAAAACAAAGGAGCTCGTCATTGATTATCGACGTAGTAGGCATCGACTCGAGAGAATTAAGATTGGAAATGAACCAGTAGAACAAGTGCAATCTTATAAATACCTGGGAGTAACCATCACTGATAAATTTGAGTGGGATGAACATGTAAAAACTGTTCTAGCAAGAATTAATCAGCGTATATGTTCCTATTACGGAAGCTTCAGGGGCGGATGCAGGATTTGTGACAGGGGGGGGTGGGGTCTGACTGGTCCAGCCGCGCCTGAACGTAAGACTATCTAAGCGGAGCGCCACCATCGGTTGGCGCGGAGCGTACCATAAAATTTTTGGCATTTCAAACCCCCCAGATGGCCGGAAACGGCACTTCCCGAGTATTCTAAGTTGCATGTACCTAGCCTGAAAATATGGATCTCATGTCTGCAATTTCTCAATTGATGAGAAAAAAACAATCTATGAAATATGGTAATACATATCAGATGAGTTGAGATGATACAAAAACCATAGTGCCTTTAGCCCTCAATCCCCCTCCCGTCCCGATCTGTAGAAGTACCACCAAATTAGGGAAAAGGTCTTTGTTACATGTGTGCAGTGCTAGCAACAGTGAATCTGGCGGATTCTGCATGTTCTTACATTTGAAGAGCTGTGAGACGTTCCTCGCCCATTGCACACTATAGTTCATTTGACGGAAAAGACACACCTGGCTGACTTGTAAGGATAACCGCCCTTCTGACGTCCTACATGTTTAAAATTGGCGTTTAATTTAATTATTTTTTTCTCTCTTTTTTTTTGTGGCCAATAGCAGGGGGGGGGGGAGTCCGGACCCCCCTCCTGGATCCCCCTCCTGGATCCGCGCCTGAGCTTAATTCATTCAGACTAGACACGACTCTCATTTCTCTGTTCTATAAAGCGGCAATCGAGACCATCATTACATTCTGTTAAGCCGCCTAGAGTGGAAATACTATACCCGCTAGAGACATGACCAAATTAACTAGACTAGTTTCTAAAGCAAGGAAAGTTTTTCGGTCACATGACCTCAGTTAAGTAGATGAGTTGCTTGTCAGAGTATCACAGAGAAATATGAAGTCAATCAAGCAATCGAACGGGCAGACTAATTGTCATGAGATGCCGAACTGAGAGATACAGGCGTTCTTTCTTGCCAAGGGCTATTCTCAATCTTGCCAATGAATTCTAAAGGAAATAGGCCAATTTTATGTGTCAGAACATGGACGTATAGTAGTCTTAATTTTTCCTTTTAGGAATCAGATTTTTATGTATTTTCGATGAATGTATGATTGTTTTATTGTCTGTTTTACTGAGATGGAGTGAGTGCCAATTCCATTTATGGTCAATAAAGATTCTTATATCTCTTATATCTTATATTATATCTTAAAGCACACTCCAGTTAAAACAGTATATTTTGTACAAAATATCTGAAATCTTTCCATTAAGCGCAATATATTGTAGCTTAAACAAAACAAAATCATGTTGAGTATATACTTCTCAAGTTTAAAAAAAGCTGATTTGAAGCATTTCCAAATGCTCTAGTATGAAATAAGGAACATGCAGGGTTGTGGAGTCTTTTTCAGTTATCGCCCTTCCGTAGGGTTAGGTACAAAGGTGTCTTATCCAGTGGTTTCAGTGTCATGTCGTTTATATACCGAAGCTCAACCCCAGGAACAAGAGAAAAGTTGAAGGCCTGGAAGATCTTGGACATGATCACTTTGGCCTCGATCTGAAAAGGAAGAAGAAGAAGAAGAAATAGAATACGTTTTGAGACGAGTATAAAGTTGTCAAGAGTACAAGTTAGGCAGTTGGTAACACATATATGTTCATCCTAAAAATCAAAATCCTTTTTTATCCTCGATATGCTTGTCTTCATGAGCTGGGAGGGGGCCTGCGGGGCTTTGGTGAGGGGGGAAGGAAAGGGGAAGGGAAGGGAGTCTGCTCGCGAGTGAAACCCGTCCGCGGGGCATAGCACATTCACCGGGTGCATGGTCTCTAGTGTAGGTGGTTTCTACCGGGGAGGGTGGTGCCATGTCTGGGGCAGCCCCCCTCCACCCCGACTGATATCAAGCTCTTCCCGCCGTTATCTCATCTTTCGTTCTTGTTTATTACTGCTTCCAAGCGATGAAATTTACTGTCTATAAATTTGCCTACCCTATAATGTTTTTTCCATGTTTTCCCTCGCTATCGTTGCGTCCCAAAATGATTCCAACATAAAGATATAGTGCAGCCCTTACAGGGACACATCCCCTACACATCTTGGGCAGCTGGTGCAAGCATCTGATGTCATTTTATTGTTGGTAAACCCTGTACAACGTGGGGTAACTCCGTGATGTCTCATGCATCAAGTGAAAGTGGAATGTGAAAGGTAAATTTCTCTTCTTTTGATTACCGTGTTTCATTCTATTATTAGGTCCAAAAGACCGGAATGTTTCATAGATTCATGCAGAGTGTATTTGACTTTTAATTGCTGCATAATGATGTACCCGTTAAAATAATTAATGAATGACCTATAATATATTGTTCAACAAATGGATTCATATGAAAAAATACAGTGGAAAACGTTGTTTCTATACAGTAGCTTATACAAACGAATTGCGTGAACCAATTTAAGGAGAATATGGGAATAAGAAACATTATACATGCTCTTATCCTCCAATGAAAGCCTCACCGGTGCAGGTTGTCTTAGAACAGAGCAACCGTTTTACTTTGATCGAACCTTCTCAATACTACTCAAATTATAAAAAAATAATTGACTTTTGAAAGTTTCAGCAAACTGGAGGTAAACATTAGGAATAAAACTTACTACTGATTCAGTCCAGTTCTGAAAATTTGGTTTTTTTTCAGACAGACTTGAACTTGATTATAAATCACATTTCAAAACTAAATCGGGTGTGTACGGAAGCATTTGACTTTAATTTCACAACTTTACACAACAAATCATGATTAGTTAAGGTAATAAATTGCATTTTCATGGTAAAGTGATGTCGAATGTTATTCAATAGTATCAGAAAGAAAGAAGGAAAGAGAAACACTAGGAAACAAGCAGATTAAATATGTGGGGGAAAAAAGAAGAAAGAACTTTCCCAAAAACTGCTTCATTATCACATTTAGGTATTAAAAATCGTCGAAATATAGGCTGAAATATTATGGAAACTGTTTGTTTATACTTATCATTAAAACAGGAAACTGTCCATACCATCGCAAAATGCTGTCCGATGCAGACTCTGGGTCCCATCGCAAATGGAAAATAGGCATACGGATTCCTGAGTGGGTGAAGTATATGCAAGAAAAGAATGAATCATTTGAAATACTTTGGGGGTGATTTCTTATAGCAACTATATCATGTTGCGTTCGTTGATAAGGGGTGCGTCGTTTCAGTTGCCTTGATAATAAGCTTGTGTTCCTCTATGGTGCATCTATATGCTGTATACAAGACCACACTTCTCAAAGACGGATCGGGGATTTCTCGGGAGAGTTACTGCCAAAATATCGGTGCTTGAGAAAACCTTGGTAAACTGTTTTTAGCAATTCCACTAGATTTCGGTGATACATTTTTTTCGGCAGCTGATTGTCTGCGCTAAAACTTTCATAGGATCGGTACGGGCCCGGGCAATACCCTGGATTTGTCTCTGTTTGCTCCTACTGAAAAATGAACTCACCTGTTTGTTTCAGCCTTGAATCGTTCTGGCTTAAACGTCTCTGGTTCGTCCCAAAATCGTTGATCGCGACTTAGTGCATAATTATTAAGCTGAAACACAGATATATATGATTTAGATATACAGAATAGTATCACCTACTGGTTTAGCTTATATTTCATTATTCATTATTGATGTCAACAAACCAAGTAACCCAGGGA
>KN890979.1:0-27122 GCA_000934455.1 Apostichopus parvimensis
AGGAAAACCTTACGCAGAAATGGGAGGCGAATAATCAGAGGCAATGAGGATTTATTTCAAAATATCATTCCAAGGGATACTCTTGTAACCTTCTCCTCCTCTCCCTGGCCACGACATAGGAAGGAGATGTGGTCTCCTGACCCCAGTGTAAGGGTAGTACCTACAAGTTAATCTTCTGATGGAAGGGTTGACCTCTCGATGTTGACCAACAAAGTATTACTAGAACAAAAGTCCCCACTAAACTTAACATATGAAATTCATTCTAAATTTGTCTAACCAACACTTGAGTTGCATAGTGACACTGCAATATTGGACAAGTCAAATGTAAAACCTATCCAAGGAAAAGATCAAATGCAGAAACAAATTATTAATTGGGCATAGATAAAGAAAAGGGCACAGATATGGGGGGTACCGACTAATAGCAGTATACCCATATACCAAGACCCCAGTGCAACTAATTCTAAATCCCCCTCTCATAGCTGATTTAGGGGGTAAGTGTACGGACCTTTATGAAAAGCCCTAAGGTGAACCAAGGATTTTATGAGGAGTGAGTGTGACGACACCATCTCTGAAGCTGACACCGATGTGGGTGCATCCTGGGCTCCTAGGCAACCTCAGACAACTTCATCCCTCCCACACCAGCAAAGTTAAATTCAGTTAGTGTCAGTGAAGAGTGATTATAAACCTTAAATGACAGTTGGAGAGATTAAATGGACTTGAAACTTTACAAAAGTCTTCAAGCAATCATTTTCAGGCTACCTTGTGTAACAAATAATTCACCCCAGGGTAAGAAATGGAGCATATACCTCTCTAACTGAGCTGTTGAAATATTACCACATCCTTCTAAGTTACAAAGTGTCACTTGTACACTTGATAAAGGTCTATACCTCTCTGAGCTATTGAAACATAAATACATTCTTCAATGTTGCAAAGTGTCACTAACACACTTAATAAAGGTCTATACCTCTGTAGCTGAGCTGTTAAAGCATCAATACATTCATCAAGTTCCAAAGTGCCACTAACACACTTGATAAAGGGGTCTGTACCTTTTGAGCTGAGCTGTTGAAACAACACATTCATCAAAGTTGCTAAGTGCCACTAACACACTTGATAAATGTCTGTACCTTTTGAGCTGAGCTGTTGAAACATCAACACATTCATCAATGTTGCTAAGTGCCACTAACATACTTGATAAAGGTCTATACCTCTCTAGCTGAGCTGTTGAAACATCAACACATCCTTCAATGTTGCAAAGTGTCACTTGTACACTTTATAAATGTTGATGAAAAAAATTGCAGGATTCTCCTGAATCAAGTCAAATTCAGTGCCTTTAATTACTGTACTATCCTCCATGATGTACACATCATCATGTCATTACAGTCATTTTGTTTAAGACAATTGGCGAGTGGAGTCACATGATCCCAAGTTTTAACGATGCGGTCATCTAAGAGAGTTCAAACCCTGTGTTGCTGGCGATAGAATACCTCAACTTTTCCCGAAGAGTACTCTTCTTCTGGTAGTTTGGTAATTTCAGGAGATTAAAGCAAGTTGATGAGGTCGGAAGTCGACCTACCGGATCCTTCTTCTGGATTCTCATGAAGCCTCTCAGCACACTCCCAACTGTATCACCAGTGTCCTTCCAAAAGAAAGGAAAATAGATCAAATGATAATAACGGTCCATTCAGGTATTAACTATCATTCTTTTAAGCTCATTGACCAAACGAGCCAGCGGCCAAAGTATTCTACAACTCCCGCACCTGCCACAAAACTTGACAAAGTTACCATGCTTAAAACGATTATTTTGGCAAGAAACTTGAGAAACATGTTCAAAAGATCTCTCTTCAATTACTATGAAGAAAGTTGTAAACACTACTATGTTATGCAGTCAGAGATTGCAGCAGCAGCTAAGTTTTGCAAAACTAGATTGGACCGATAAGACAGCACCATCTGTTGATTTTTGGGCGTGGCTGGAGAGTCACATTATGTATTACATGTAGTATCGATATGTGCAATTACATGAATTTTACCTTTGAGTAGGTATTGGCCTTACTGTAAGATAATTTCTTAAATGTACTATGTAATGTTGACTACTGAAGAATATTATTATTATTAATTACTTCCCATTTTCTGTGACTTTTCAAAATGTTATTTCATGATTCATCTAGGATGTATACAACAAATTATTAGTTACCTAAATGAAAAGAAATTCACACCATGAACGAGTCCCAATTTCAAGGCTTGGAAGCTCCCCAGGATCGAATGAACAGGAAGTTATTCATCACTGTAGCACCTCTATGACAAAGGTTAATGGTGATGTCTCTTTGGTTTATGTCTCTTTGGGCTATGGGGGAAGTGTGGGGAAGGGATGAGTGTGTGGGAGGGGTGGCGTGGGAAAGGGGAAAAGTGTGGGTGAGGAAAGGGGAAAAGTGTGGGTGAGGGGGTAAGATGTTCAACACTAGCATGTCTATCACACAGAACAATTGGATGGGCATGTCTTCTTTCAACTGAAGGTCTGTATAAATTCAATACTTCAAACAATCAATAGGCTACACCAGAATGCACACTACAAATGAAAAAGAGTATATTTGGTCTAGAACATCCAGTCTCTTTCATCAACAATGTCTACCTAATGCTTTCCATGTCTCTCCGTTAGTATTGACGTCACATAATCTCATGTTCTAGCTTGTGCTACCATACCTGATCATCGCTGACCTCCACACAACGGATGGAAAATGGAGGTTCGAGGTGAGCAAACCCTAGCAACGGCGGTTTGGAGCAGCTTGTGACAAACTAGAAGAGAAGAAAGCAAAAAGACTCATTGAATTGACGACGTCCAACTAGCTCATGATAAAGTCCATTAATAATTAACAAGACATCGGATTAAGTTACTTTGAGATTACACAAGAAACATATATATATAATGAATGGTTACTATTAATGTCATATTACTTTATCACATCGGATGTTGTTTCGTATAACAAGTAAACAGAAGGAGTTACAGTTCTGTACAATAAATAAACTGCTTATCCCTCCAAAACCCTCAAGAAGATGTTAGATTATCCATCAAGAGTGGCTCTATTTTTCTGAGACTAAATACCGATCCTGGTTGATGCCAAACACCAAAACCAAGAAACACCTATGTTACTTATGGTGTTTCTTGATAGACTACATGACACCTTTCTCAAGCCTCTCCTGTGCTCTATTTTACTAAAACCAACTCCAGCAACTCTGCTATTCACTACCCTGTACCCACAACCCCATCCCACCATCCCCTCCCCTCCCCCTCCATTCCAGTTATCCAGTCCATGCCACCCCTGATATTACAGTAGTCTGTCTTACCTTAAGAAACTGTGCTCTCTCTTTCTCACTGAAATCATGTTCAAGAACATCAAAGAGCCAATTGATGACCCTGTGTGACCCGTGGAAGCCTCCGTAGTACTGAACATTCTTCCTGTTAAGTTGAGAATAATTAATAAGCTTGATCATGTCAAATAAGGACTCTTTTAAACCATTTTATCAGGCTTCCATTGTATGCCAGTTTTTATGGCATCATGAGGAAAGATGATGGTTTATTTCTTATTATTAAAGTATTATTCTATAGATGATCAGTACATTGAAGAAATTGTACTTCATTATGTAAGAGGGATTTTGACTGATCCTGACCATCCTCTCCATAAGTATTACACCACTCCACGTAGGTTGTATACCCTACCTCGTATGCGTACTGAACGCTTTAGACATTCTTTTTTACCGAGGAGTATAAAGCTTTTGAACTGTCATATAACTAGATGATATTTTTATCATATTTTTGTATATATATTTTGCATATTTTTAAGCTGCGGAATCCATTTTATTATATCTTCATTTTATGATTGATATCAATAAATTTTACTTTACTTTTACTTTTATTATTTAGTAGGCCTACTTTTATTTTGTTTCATGAAGTACCGTAGAAGAAGACAAATATATAAAATATGACAGGCCAATCAACAACACTAACAAATTTGTAATGTTGTGTTGGCATACTCATTTACAATAAATTTATTACAGTAATCTTCTTGACTTCCTTGACCTCAAACAGGGCAGACACAAAATTGAAAATATGGGCCACAGTGAAATTTTGTACCCATTCCTGAGTTTGCAACACCTAAGGGATGTACCTACTCCTATGGTATATATGGAGAATTACATTACGGTGAGATCAGAAAGTTCTACATAAGCATGCAATTTCCATTTGTTACATTAAAAAATCAATATCATATTTACATCCAATATAAAACCTCTCTACATGATACATATGTCATGTGTTTATTTGACCATAAGCTTCTGTGGGCTTCATTAATAGGATTTTGTATACGCTTGCAGATGGCAGACATTTTTTTCACGCAGGCCGCACTTCGTCCACTTGTGTCCGAGATCAATATCAACCTTTCGTACAAAGTAATGAAACTTAACAAGCTATTTCAAAGGAAGAAAGAAAATGTGACAAATAGACACAAACTTGAGATCTTTGAGGTCCAAATCGGCTGAATCTCCCGAGATGAGTCTTTGCAGCTCTGGCCCAGAGAACCATTGGAGCCAGTCTGGGGATATGATGGACCAGAAGCCCCTCTTAAAGGCCATGGTTTGCTCTCGGATCTGTTTACACATTCTAAAGTGAGCCATCAGGTGAATGTAGTGAATTCTGGGGGCAAACAGACCAGATATAAAAAACAACTTTCATATTTAGTCTTCTTTCATCATGTTAACTTTCTTTTGCTCCTTTTCTAACTGTTTGTAACATTCATGAAAAGAGATTTATTATCAAAAATTCAGTGAAAAGGTTTATTCATAAATATTTCCATGAACATGACTGTTTGTACATGGTTGTTAGAGGCCTTTAACTGGGGATAGGTGAACATTTATGTTGATGATACTACCTGAGACCCCTAAGGTAGCATTCACCTCTACAAAATGCCAATTATTCAAACAAAAAAGCTCATGAAATAAAAATAAAATTTACTTATTATCATTTGTGACTGTCATGACCTTGCCTCCAAGGAGCAGATCGTGTGTGACAATCTTTCCCATGCAATCTTCATCGTAGGAAAAGAACAAGTCCAGATCTGCAATGTCGCCATCGTAATGCTAGACGGAAGAAGATGAGAGAAGGATATTTGTTTTACGAATCTGTTTTAACTACTAATGCATGCCTGTGTTTGTCAATGTGCAATTAAACAGCCTGATGTTTCACACTTGTAGTATGAGTAAAGTAGTGCTAGCACAAATTCGTCTTGGGTAATACTGTTGGTACAATGCCCTAAGTGCCTAAGTACTTGTAGGATACAAAGCCCATGAGGAGATGTGTGGGGGTGGGGGGTGGGGGAGGCAGGGGGACCGGTACAGCCAACAATGCTAGAATACCAGACCCACTGCAAGTCCGCTAACAGGATCACTCAAGTCAATGGCTAAGAACCTAGTTGGTTCATAACACCAGGCAAAGGCTAAGAACCTAGTAGGTCCTCAATACCTTACAAAGGTTAAGAACCTAGCAGGTTCACAATACCAGGCCCTACAACTTCCACACAAGGGCAAACTACTACTTGCAATAGTTTACAATAAACTGATTACATTATATCTAGAATTATGGTTTTCAATTTGAAATCTTTACCTCCTGTAACATAATTATGATTACATGATCAATATTTAGCTAGGATTGTATGTACCTTCACACGCACATAACACATCGACCCTACAGATATACGACTTCCATGCTAGTTTCGGTCTGGGAACTTTTTCAAGTTATTGTTCATATTGTAATATGCTATAAATGAATAGGTTTATCTTAATAGCAGACCTTCCTTGAATGGGATATATGAACATATAGTCCAAATCAGCAATTTTGTTAATTGTTACCTTCATGTAGGTCTTATTACCATCTTGTTAGTCAAACTACTTTCATTGAAATCACTTTCCCTTTAAAATCAATTATTTTCAAGTAAGTCAAATCACCTATGTATGTAAGTCAAACTATCTTCAAGTAAGTCAAATTATCTTCATGTAAGTCAAACTATCTTCATTTAAGTCACACTATCTTCATGTAAGTCAAACTACCTTCATTTAAATCAAACTATCTTTATGTAAGTCAAACTATCTTCATGTTAACTAAACTACTACCTATGGTATTTTTATTACTTTACCTTCATGTAAGTCAAACTATCTCATGTGAGTCAAACTATCTTCCTGTTAGCTAAACTACCACTCATGGTATTTTAATTACTGTACCTTCACATAAGTCAAGTTGTTATACAGTTCCAGATCCAGTGATGGTAGTTCATCAATTGGACTGTAGAATGCGCTGTGATTTCTGTCTAAAAGTTGATTCAAGAAAAACGATGCAAATGGGACCTCAACCACAATACCCTGTATTGGGATGAAATAAAGACAAATGTTACAATTTGCATATGAGTATGAAAAGTTAACGAAGTGAAATTAAAACAAAAGACGTTTTGCCAATTATTAATCAGTCATACTACAAACGTGCAGAGAATTATTGAGTGTTTACTACACAATAAGTTTGTACCACTTTATTTACCTCGTACACAGCTTTCCCAAGCATCTTGCCCACAAATTCAAACAATGTTAGATGATTCTCGTTGATGTACGAAGTAGGACTAGGGTAGAGTTTTTGCTCGCTGGTAGTCTGCCCGAAAAAAAATAGATAACTTGATAAAGAATGTTAGTTTAAAAATACTTTGAATACTACGGTGGCTTAAAAGGTACATTCACTTTTCGGCTCAAGTAAACACTATTGTGAGTTTCAAAGAATTATATCATGAAATAAGGGTCCTAGCCACAAACAGTATGCACAATGTTGACTGTAGATCAATATGGATATGAAATATCTCTTGGCCTCATAACAGTCACTTAGTTTATTTAATATTTTCTCAAGATTTGGGAAGCCAACAGAAGCTCATTTTGAAGTCACTATCCATGTGATAATTGTAGTTGAACACCACAGCTTAAATCAAAGCCTTCTCCCGTTTCAATGAGTGTTCAGAGAAATGACTAGGCTGTCATGTACTTGCTATATCAATTCCTACTCTCCCCCCCCCCCCCCCTTGGAAGGCCACTTAACAATCCTCATCTGATTGAAGAGAGTGTACCTCAGTATTTGAGCACTTTCTCACAAACTGAGAGAGGTGATAGCATCCCAATACATCATCACTGTAGTGCAGCTATGGTAAATGAAGTTGTTTCGTAACCAGGGAAAGAAGAGAAAACCAAACCCACTTGGATACCACCAACCCTACACCTTGTTTACATCTCTCACGATTCTCTTCTATTTGAATTATAAATTTACCAAAACCCACTTGTCAATTCGCCAACCATAAATTACCACCACTCCTACACCTCGTTTACATCTCCCACCATTATCTTCAATTAGAAAGAAATCTATATTTTCAGATAGCATGATGTCACAGATATAAAAGGGTAGATCATAATTGTGATGATAGAGTAATGATGAATGGAAGAATCAAGAGTTGCTGATGAATCAAGGGTTGATTAAATCAAGACCGTATCTTACCTTGAACAAATTTAATGATGGATTAAACACTGTTGAAATTGTTTCTTCAAGAAATTCTTTGAAAACACCATCTTGATCGATTCCAGCCTCACTAAGACCCTATCAACAGGAAACAATGTACACGTCATTATTGAATAATGTGATGAATATTAAACATTTACAATATTGATATTTTAGTATCACATTATCAATATTTCACGACCGCATAGAGTCAACAGTTAGAACGATACATGACCATACAATTATCTTGAAGTTTGTCTTCAAACTTCAAGTTTCTTGGCTAACTTGAATTTTTATCCACTTTTAATTAACATTTTTCAAGTTTCCTGTATGGACTGATATAACTGCACCATACACAGAATACACAGAATAATTATCAATTATTATCAGATTATTAATCAATATGTAATAATAACATGATTAGTACTGGACTTATCATCATTAGTGAAAAATAGTACACGTTGGTATTTAGAGGGATAGAGAAATTATTGTTGAGTGGGTTCTACTGTAGAGTAATACTATGGAATGCCAAATGGGTAAAAAAATGAAATGATTTATGATATTTCTAACCTGTTCGTTAATGAATTTAACTCTAATAATTCCCTTCATGCTCTGTGATGACAGGAAGGCCAACTGTTGATAGCCATCCTGGAAATACAACAAGAAAACAATCACAGTTAATGCAGAAGGTGAGAGTTTCTTCAAATGTTTGGGACAGACAACTCATTATTGCTCAATGTGATAACGACTCCATTAAAGTGTATTATACAACACCTAATTGTATTCTGGTCATTTGATTGGTCAATTGCTCGTTGATTGCATGCAAAATCCGCTCTATTCCACTCTATGAAATAGAACCATGGGTTATACTTTTTTGGTAGCACTTTTTTCAATGGTATGAGAGCAGAGAAACCTGTCTGTTCAAAACAATCTGTTGCATGTTTCCGTATTTTGTATCAGACATAGGCCTAGGCCTGGACGTAGGCCTATAATACAAATATTCAATTTTGAAGGTGTTGTATAAAACAAATAATGAATGGTTTCCATTCGTGCAATAGTGCAAATATTTCATGAGTTGAAAGATGTATGAGTTCCATTAAACTCGGCTGCGCCTCTTTGAATGGAACATTCCATCTTTCAACTCATGAAATATTTGCACTATTGCACTCATAACCATTCATTATTTGTATACAGTGGAACAAGATACATTGGTATCTGCAGCAGAAATCAATTAATGAATTCATAAAAATGACTAATTGTCCTCAAGTTATCTGCACAAAGTCAAGTTTGACCACATGATGAATGACCCAACCAACCAATCAGCCAGCCCGAGACAATGTGAAATTTACAAGGCCAGTTAGGTGTTACTTACAATGCAGTACCAGTTTAGGTGTTACTCAAATGCAGTACTTTCATGAAATCTTTGCAATAGCACTGAGGCTTCTTTCGGTCTCCTTAGAAACCAATCAGTAACATGTTACCCAGGTAGAAGGTACTGTTAATTTATACCACTGATATATTCCTAATATCATTGTTTGTCTGTCTCTCACCTCCACTAGTCTCGATCTGTGGATGGTGACCACTGTTGACTGTGGTTGCATTCTGTCGGTCGAAATGTAACCAAAGGCCCTCTTCTCTGCAGTCACTCGCTTTCTGAAGTACTGTACTCTCTGTTTAATGAGAGAACAAAGACAAAAGCAATTAATCATAAACTAGGTTTTACTGTCGGGATTAAGAGCGGAGAACCTTTCATCTTCCAGCATGGGTCACATCAACAACAATCATCCACCTTACACCCTTCACATGTGTTTCCACCTGTGTTTCCATCTCTGCAAGAAAACTTGTTTTATCCTGTGTACTTTAACACAAGTGTCTACATCTATGTAACTCAATCTCTGTGAGGTATCACACGTTTTATCACCCAGCCTGTAATATCTTCACTTTATGTTTTACTCACATCTCTGTGAGGTATTACATGTATTTCTATCTACTTAACTCCAACTCATTGAGGTATCACAGGTTTTATCACCCAGCTAGTAATATCTTCACTCTCTGTTTTACTTACATCTCTGTGAGGTATCACATGAGGGTTGGGGTTAGGGTTAGGGTTAGGGTTAGTGTCTTATTATCATTCCTTTCTGTTTACTTACATCTCTGTGAGGTATCACATGTTTTATCACCCAGCCTGTAATATCTTCACTCTCTGTGTTACTTACATCACTGTGAGGTATCAGAGGTTTCATCACCCAGCATGTAATATCTTCACTTTCTATTTACTTACATCTCTGTGAGGTATCACATGTTGCTGTTTAACTTACATCTCTGTGAGGTATCACATGTGGTATCATCTGTCTTATTATCATTCCTTGGGGATTATTATCCACTTCTAGGTATGTCTTACATGGCGGGGATTTAACCTCTCTGTCGATACAAATATTGAAAGTAAAGAAAGTGAGGCATTTAATATTGTAACATTTCACAATGGGATCTTAAAACATCTTAGTTCTACTACCTTGTAACACTTTCCTCCTTTGAGGTGCTTCTGGCTGGCAAACATGTGAACAGTTCAAGAAAATTGTCAATGAACAATCCCTAGGGACAATGAAGAAAAGTTCATGGACCCTGTCCTAGTGAATATCAACAATGACTTCAGCCTGGTTACGGTTGGGCTGGATTCAACAAAAAAAAAATTTTCTTTTCTTTTGTTTTCTTTGCCCAAGATGGCACTTTTAGAGTTTTATTGATCGTCTAGACAGCATCGATAAGTTTGTGAAATATTAACAAGTCGTTCGCTTTTTAACGTCCCCATTTTGCCATTACGACCACCTTGGACTACTTTGCCCTCACTTTGGACCAGTTTTCCCTTATGGACTCCCCATAATTCTCAAGGGTAACCTAGATAATCAAAAGGGACCCTGAGGTTGAGAGGGATAGTGTTCATGGATCTTCATGCTCCAGAGAAGTTAACTGGATCAGTGGATATAAGCCTACTTGACTAGTAAAGTCAGACACATATTTCACCACTGGATTGAAAAAAGAGTGGAAAATTTTGTTGATATTTTTCTGGTCATACCTTATCAACCAATGGTTTGGAGGTGCGAACGCCCTTCTGCAGTCTCTGTCGTAGAGAATCATCAGCAATGTATAGGTTGAATTAAAGACCAGTGTGTTAACTGACTTGGAATCTAGAACAACAAACAAACAAACAAACAAAACAAAAATATAAAACTGGGTTATGTCAATTGTGTATTAAAAGAGCAAAGATATAAAACCCAAAGTTAATATCCTTACTTTTTTTTATTGAAAATTTCATTTTTGTTTCCCTCCAACTTTGGACAAACAAATTGATTGAGGAATTCTGTCTTGTAACTGGTAGAATATAAATTCGTACTCATTTCTCAAAAACAAAACTAATCAAGCATTTAAAGCATGAGCATGATTGCACAAGATTTGTCGTTTCGGTAGCAGGATGACTTGGTACAAGGTTCCATGCTGGTTTGTACACGTCCTATTAGATATTTCACGATTGTTACGGCACAAAGCAAAATAATCTGTGACACTTGAAACACAAGGGTGGGCAAATATTTTGTGTCCTGTGAGACTTTCAAAGCTCTATTAGTGCAGCAATTGAACATTACAGCAAGAAAATCATAAAATATGTACACTTTGGTAAGTAAGCATACAGCCCCCCTCCCTCCCCTACCTCCCCTCCCTTCCCCTCTCCTCCATTCCCCTCTCCCCATCCTTTGGCTACCCTGACTTATAGTTGACCAACAGGAAGGAACTAAACAGTGACAGAACAGAAACTAGAAACATCTTACCCGTCTCGTTATTGACTATCATCTTGAAAACAAATGAATTTAGAAATCCTGTAACTGAGACGAGGTCCTCCAGGTGGAATGGAATCTGTTGACTGTAAAACTCTGTATCGTCAAGAATCCTGTGAAAGCAGAGAAAAAAACATCACCGGGAAATCTTTACGATGAGGACCATTGGGGTAAATTAATACAACATAGCTCTGAAATACAGGCAATAATACAGTGAACTTACATAATTAATACATAGAATCATTATTTATTTAGTAAAATTGCAACAAGAGAAACAAACAAAGTTTTTTGCAGCCTTCCCGGCATGCATCACCTCAAAACCAAATGTGCTTCTTTGTGCCACATTGCAAATATACCCTGACCTACATAACTTCATTTTTCGGCAAAGGTAAAGAACTGAACGGGCACTGTCTCCGCGTCAGCGACAAATGAGAGTAATAAGAGAGTAGTTTGTTTAATCAAATCATTACATCACAGAGAAGGTACTTACACTATCAGATAACTGGCAACATCGCAGAATAAGACCAAAACAGATAGAATGGGTGGATGTGCTTCCAGATCACGAGGGAGACATTCTTGAAACACATGGAGACCACCCTGAGGTCCAAGTTCTGTCATAAACCTCCAGAGTCTGGGTAGAAGTAGCTCTTTATAACTTAAACCTACAAACAAAGGGAGAATTTAAAGATGACCCTGTTCTGTTACAAGTAAGGCATTTGATTTTACAAGGGTTTGAGTTGATGTTATGATGGGATGGGTGGGGTGGGGTGGGGTGGGGCGGGTGGGGTTTGGGGTGGGGTGACACACCTGCTCCGTTTACAATCTCACCTGTAAGAATGTCCCTGGTGAGTTCCTTCATTGTAGAGAGTGCTGCTAAGTACATGCCGCAGACCTCACAGACTAGTTTTACTTCCGGTGAGTTTAAGCTCTTTCCAGTCTTGATTCCACTAAGCTTTGAGGTGGATAATTTCAATTTCTGGAAAAAGCTTCGTCCTGTTTATTAAATTTGAAAGAAAATGATTCTTTGTGTGGACGTTGATTCCATGTTTGAGCATTACCATTTACACCACGAGGGCACAGTCAAACGATTAAGCCCAATAGACCACAGATAGTAATTTTACACCTCTCAGTTAATCTTTTAGTACTTATTTTGTAAAGCATCTTTCAGCTATGATTAAATTCTGTCATATGAATATGCATAACATGAATATGCATAAAATGATTGTATAGCCCCTCCCCTTCTGAAGCTATACCCTCTCCTCTTCTTCCCTCCTCTTACCTCCTCATCTACCAGGCTGTCATACAAGATGACCATCCTAAGGTAGAGTATTTCTAACACCATGTGGACCTGTAACATGCTCTATCATCAGGGTAACTCATGAACAGAAAAACATTATAAGCTACAATTCCTTGAGATTGTTTTGGAAATAATATTAAAATATTACTCTATGAATAATATATTACAATAAAATATCATCATTTCACAATCAAGTGAGTGTAATTAATATTATTAATATATTACTATTATCATTATTATTATTAAGACATGTAACTTGCCTTTTGTCTCCATTTTTTGATTGGATGTGGTCACTGATTCATCAGTGGGGGCGCCCTTCAACGATAATAACACCACGGTTTGTAAAACAGAAGGACCCCATAACATCTTTAGCTGGACTGCGACAAATGGCATGGCTTCATTTAACCTTTCAGAAAATGAAGGAAACCAATTTAACACAGTGTAAATCATAAGGAATTGAACAATATTTCTCAATGCAGGACCAAACCAAATCAAGTTTGTAGTGCTTGCGTCTTTCAGCGATCATATTTGTCATGAATTGAAACTTTTCATAGCTTGACAGAGCTTTATATTTTAAACAATTGCTCAAGTTCTGTTGAAATAACTTTCTTTTCAACAGAAAAAAATTAATAAAAACATGAAAATACCTGTGTATTCTCTTTGACATAAGGACCTCATTTTGCATTCCATTACAAACCCAAACTTCTCTAACTCTACAATCATTGCTCCCATCTCTCTTGCCTTCAGTCTCAGGTCACACAAACCCCTTAATTATGGTTTTAAGAGTACCACCATGATAATGGATGCCTCTAATTTGAGTCCCCTCCCCCCACTGTCCCCTCCCTCTCACTGCCTCCAATGAACCCTACCATTCATGCTGGTTTTATACAAACCTCTCGTTCATGGGTTAAGAGTACCATCCCAGTACTGAAGCCATTATTTTGCCCACTCCCACTTTTATCCCCTACCCCCCAATCCTCCAATGAAGCCTACCATTCATGCAATATATATATATACAAACCTCTTATTCATGGGTTGTGAGTACCATCCCAGTCCTGAAAGCTACTATTTTTCCCACTCCCACTTTCATCCCCTACCCCCCCTCTCCCCGCAATCCTCCAATGAAGCCTACCATTCATGCAATATATATATATACAAACCTCTTATTCCTGGGTTGAGAGTACCATCCCAGTCCTGAACTACTATTTTTCCCACTCCCACTTTATCCCCTACCCCCCCAATCCTCCAATGAAGCCTACCATTCATGCTACATATATACAAACCTCTTGTCCATGGGTTGAGAGTACCATCCCAGTCCTGAAAGCTACTATTTTTCCCACTCCCACTTTTATCCCCTACCCCCCAATCCTCCAATGAAGCTTACCATTCATGCTACATATATATATACAAACCTCTTGTTCATGGGTTGAGAGTACCATCCCAGTACTGGATGCCACTGGGTTGCACTCTGCTTCTTTTTACCAGTAAAGGAGCAGCAATGATGTAAGAGGTCACGCACGGCTCTCTAAGTTTAGGATGAAAAAAGAGCCAACAAAATTTCACAAAAATTCTTGTAAAGAAGACAAATACACACTTTGATGAGACATCTACAAGAAAATAAACACAAACAAATTACCGAATATCATCAGTTTGTCATCAAACTAATACTGTTGTGTGTGCAGTGGAAGCATGACACTGCTTGTTCTTCAAATATTTTAATCGCGATACATCTGTCAATTTAAACCAGTTCAAATTGGATCCAACCCTGACAATATTAGTTTGCACTTTTGAAGGTGAGGGTCAGCTTATTGGCGATGGTACGTGTTTTCAAACAAGGAACTAAGGGACAATTCCAAAATACTTTTCAAATTAGGAGCAGCGTAGCAAGTAAGAGCAGGATAGGGACTTCTTAAAGACAACCACAGATACGGCAACAGCCTAGAATTATAAAGAAATATCAGCTCACGGAAAATGCAGCTGTTTGTCCACCAAGAGCTTCAATGTCCAAATGAGCCAGATTGATCAAGTTAGCTGGAAAAAAAAGAGATAACGTAACATCAGTATCCCATACATAGGTATATAATACTGGCATGGATAATATACCACCCATAGGTAGATTATACTGGCATGGTCAATATACCACCCATAGGTAGCTTATACTGGCATGGATAATATACCAACCATAGGTAGTTTATACTGGCATGGATAATATACCACCCATAGGTATCCTATACTGGCATGGATAATATACCAACCATAGGTAGCTTATACTGGCATGGATAATATACCACCCATAGGTATCTTATACTGGCATGGTCTTTATATCACACATAGGTATATAATACTGGCATGGATAATATACCAACCATAGGTAGCTTATATTGGCATGGATAATATACCACCCATAGGTATCTTATACTGGCATGGTCTATATATCACACATAGGTATATAATACTGGCATGGATAATATACCAACCATAGGTAGCTTATACTGGCATGGTCAATATACCACCCACAGTTTTATTATACTGGCATGGATAATATACCAACCATAGGTAGCTTATACTGGCATGGTCAATATATCACACATAGGTATATAATACTGGCATGGATAATATATCACCCATAGGTATACTATACTTGCATGGATAATATACCAACCATAGGTATATAATACTGGCATGGATAATATACCACCCATAGGTAGCTTATACTGGCACGGTTTCTAGCATAGCAAAACAGTGAACACAATCAGGCACAATTTCACTTCAAAAGGAAAAGACACTAAATAAAACATAGACATGTGCACATCTGTATCACAGATATATACAAACAGGACTGGTCAAAGTTCCAAAAGGAGTCTTTCTTTAGACTGACTGCAGATGTAGGCTGTATACATTGGTGCAGATAGTCGTAATCTATTAATCGCTCAATACTTCATACTTCACCTCCCCACTACATCCCCTCCCCTCCCCTCATCCCCCTCCTCCACCCCACAAAAGCACATGCAACTTACCTGCTACACATAATGAATAGTTCCCATCCAAAGAGGTGAAAAGGTTCCTTGCACTGTCTTTGTTATCAAAGTAGGTTAGGATGTGAGAAAATAACTTGTGTTTCTTCAAAACAGCTAAGCTCTGAAATAGAAACAAACCAAGATGATTTTGCTACGTCATGACGAGGCATTGGACAGACTTCCAGTAGGCTTGGATAACATATTAATTATCACCTGGTGTTTATTGCTTTCATACAATGAAATCTACATTTCAATTTGTCCTGCTCTATCCTAGTTGAGCCATTCAGCTTGTCCAGCACTCTCAACTACAGGACTCAACAAGGGGTTGATGCATCTTCAGTATTTAATAACTTCCTTCCACAACCATCCCTGATTTACAAGCACAAACCATCTTAACAGCTCTGATTTGTTCTCAAGCTAAAAAGGTCCCAGAATGGTCTCAAGATTACAGCACTTAACAATGGGTTGCTTCATCTTTCAGTGTTAACAAATTTCACTTCTCTCTCTGACTTACAAATACAAATCATCTTTGTAGCTAAGATTGAATCTGGAGGTCAGAGGTCAGACGATAACAAACTCCTCACAAAATAAAAAATGTTTATTCAATGTGGAATGTTATTGGCCTTACATGCTATCTGAGGCCATGCTATCCAAAAACCCACGTTTCATTGCACTTATGTAAAAACTTAAACTATCTGTCACTATTCATACAGATAGGAATGCAACACATAAGCTACAGGGGGTGGGGTGGGTGTTGGGGAGGAAGGTTACTCTCTCTCTGAATGTAATTCCTATGACAGGGCTTTTTTCGTGAAAGCTAAGCTGTATTGTTGACCAGAAGCAATGCAGAGTGATAATTCATACCAGCTGATGTCATTGTGAATACACTTGTTTCTCAATCGTCGTTTGTGGGTAAGTTTGGTTCTGTGTACAAGATATGTTAGCAATGTGTGACCATTAGGTGACCCCATTTGTTATCATAAACACCTAAATATTGACAGAATCTTACCTCAGGGGAAAGTCTGTTGAGATGAATGATCAAGCCAGGCACAGAGAAGATATAAAGGATGAAGACATGAGTAAGATGAGGCGAGAGGTTGCTACCGATAAAAGGTCTGAAAAAGAGACAAGAATATCCATCATTACAGACATATTTAATGCGAGGGTATTTTTATTATGATGAGACTAACTGTACTCTCTGATTTAATTTATGCAACAATAACTGTTAGCCCCTTTAGGTTTGGTTTATTACATAAGTGGTTACTTGCTCTTAGTCCTACTTTCGGGGTAGTTTCTGTACCTCTCTGGGTAGTGCAATGGATGGTTTGTTTACCGTTGCACTGAGGGCGGTAATGAAGTATTAATGAACATGTGCTGTTCACCAATTAGGAAGCTCCCCAGAACCAAGAACATTTCAAGTAATATACACCATCTGGGCACGGCTTTCGTAACAAGTGTCGGTATTTTTCGGTGTGTTCAACAATATCTAAAGCCTACACAGGAACAGAAGGTGCAAGGTTCAACCATAATATTTTTAAGTAGTCAGTTGTCCCAAACTGCCTTTTCGGTTTCTGTGTTGTTTTATGCTTTTGCTCTTCTTTCAACAACCTTGTATCAAGCTGATGTTGACGTAAACTTGTTCTAAAAGATGAGACTCAAAAGCTATCAGGATTTCTATAGAGAGCATTGTAAAAATCCGCTGATGAAGCAAACTTTCAGTTAAAATACTAACCTCCAGGCTACTGTGAATATTGCACTTAATACTGGTTTGGAGAAACTTGGCTTTGACCTTGCGAGGCCTTTCTCTAGCAGATCCTTCAGTACAGGATAGAGGCCCTTGGACACTAAATGACCCATGATGTTTGCACATAGTTGATTCAGGCTTGGTAGAAGCCCTTCAGCTGAAATCATATGAAAGTGAGGGAAAAACTGTTTCATCAAAAGCCATGATTATTACTTTCAAGATAATAACAGCTAACATTTGGTCACTACAAAGTTAACTCACTTACATTTTTTTGGTGAGACAAAAAGCCTTAATTTCACATCACTGTGAACTTTACCAGTACACAAAAAATGATCATCTTTCGAGACAGAGGAATTCATTCTTACTTTTCATATCCACGGAACATTGTTAAGACTTTATACTGTAAGAAAGCATATATTGAAGGAAGATAAATTTAAATGACAAATGCATGGATTAGTTTAAACTTACTTCAGCACCAAAATGATTGCAAAACAGTATTTAGAAATGGAAACCATCTTTCTGACAAGGAGTTTTTACACAACTGAAAAGTTGCTTCTTTGGTTGTCTATAGCTTGTCTCTCTTCATCATGCAAGAAACATTTAACTCAGCACACACTTGCCTAACACAGCACGACTTCCAAAATTCATCAACAAAAGCCTTACTACACCCTCCATTTCCTCAATCACGTCCCTATAATACCTTGTCCTGCTTGTTTAAGCCTGTCTATGCTCAAAGATGGAGTCTCTGATGGTCCCACACATGCCTTCATCAACATCGAGATCACACTTTTAAATCAATTCTAATGACAGTCAGTATTCCTGAGACCTAACAAGCTCTCAATTTCCATGGCAGGCCAAATGTTGACTTCAGGACACCTGAATGGTGATTGGTTTACTATTACTTACAGAGGAGAGAGCACAGTGTTAAAACTTAGGAATATCAACCTCTTACCTACCTCCAGGAACTTTTACAATCTTCCATGTAGTTGTACTAGTAAATTTCACTAGCATGTGAAGGTACAGTGATAACAACTTGGCATCTGAAGGATTTTCAGGCTATAAATTAAAAAAATACATTTATGGTCGTTATATAACAGCAGTACTAAATACACACAAGTAGCCGTTATGTAACAGCAGTGCTAAATACACACAAGTAGCCATTATGTATCAGCAGTGCTAAATACACACAAGTAGCCATTATGTGACAGCAGTGCTAAATACACACAAGTAGCCATTATGTAACAGCAGTGCTAAATACACACAAGTAACCATTATGTAACAGCAGTGTTAAATACACACAAGTAGCCATTATGTAACAGCAGTGCTAAATACACACAAATATCCATTATGGAACAGCAGTGCTAAATACACACAAATATCCATTATGTAACAGCAGTGCTAAATACACACAAGTAGCCGTTATGTAACAGCAGTGCTAAATACACACAAGTAGCCATTATGTAACAGCAGTGCTAAATACACACAAGTAGCCGTTATGTAACAGCAGTGCTAAATACACACAAGTAGCCATTATGTAACAGCAGTGCTTAATACACACAAGTAGCCATAATGTAACAGCAGTGCTAAATACAAACAAGTAGCCATTATGTAACAGCAGTGCTAATTACACACAAGTAGCCATTATGTAACAGCAGTGCTAAATACACACAAGTAGCCATTAGGTAACAGCAGTGCTAAATACACACAAGTAGCAGTTATGTAACAACAGTGCTAAATACACATATGGCTACATCCTTTAACAATGTAACACACAGTTCAGCAAAGTGTGGCCCCCAGGCCACATGCAACTAGCAGGAAAATTTTCTGCAGCCTGCCAGCAGGCTTTCAGAACCCTTTGTATAGGGCCAACAAAGACTGTAGCCATTAGGAAAGGAAGACATGACATATGTATTGGAGCAGTATGCATATAGTTACTACTAGTGATAGGATATTTCAACATCATAGATGGACAAGATATAGAACTCTCTGCTCTTTCATTTCCATGTACAATGGCATGTACATCTATTTTTGTTGTGTAAAAGTAAGAGGGCCTGACACTTCAATCCTAGCAGGATCTTCTTCAGAGGCTGAATGACAAGTTCCAGTAACAGAAGGGACAAATACACACACAGAATACAGACAGGTGTTTTTTGTTGTTGCGGGAATAGGTGCATTCGTAGGGTTGAGAAACACGGGTTGGGTTACAACATATTTCATTGCGGCCCGAACAATGAAATTTCATGCCCACCCTTGATTTAACAGTATTGACTTTGTTTCTCAAATGATTCATGGTTACAAAATAATATATATGTTTAACAAATAAATGCTCTCAGGTCCCAGTCAAGAAAATATGACACCACATTACTGTAACAAAGGGAGCTTGCAGTATACCATAGAGAAAGATTTATGTATTGTACAGTCATATTGACTCTATGTCTGTATGTATGTCTGTTTGTATGTGAGAATTACAATGCATACTACATTACTGTGATGTGCATGATAACATTTTTCTATAAAGTTGGTTCTTCTTTTAGGATGACAATTACAACAAGAATAGCTAAGAGATCAATAATAGTGTCAACCTGTGAAAGAGAATCATCTTAATAAAACTTACATTCTCTGTCCTATCTAGCCCTAGACACATATTGAAATTCATGTTGGTTGTCCTTCATTTTGTTTTCACTTCACATTACTGTTTTAAAGCTTGGACCCAAACTAGGTTTCCACCTTGACCTAAAAATGGAGCAAACTATTTCATACCAATGAAAAGTGATCTACATATCCATCATTTGAAAATTTAATTATAAAGTATGATCTAAGATACAAGGCTTGAAGAAAAGCAAGATGTCATACACATGACCAGTGACAATGTTGTAGTCAAATAATTCTTTCATTAATGTAACAATGGACCCAAATGTGACCGCCGCTTTTTCACACAATGTAATGTTTTCACCTCCCACATCTCATTTGGGTTCAGTTGTCATCACTGTTGACTATCATGTTTAGTACAGCCTACAACAACAAACATTAAACACTATATTTACCTTTAATTTCTTCATCTGTTGGCAAGCTAGCCAAAGGAGTTCCTTAATCTGTTGAATCCAACCCATCAAATGGTCTTTAGACAGAGCCACTGAGACATACCATTCCTATGAAAACAATCAAAAAATTCATGTTACTATTTATCCCACACTAGTACTGAAGTAGGTATAAAGTTGAGATCTTACACACAGAGAAAGTTACTTTGGGTAGAGTTCATTTGATAAAATATCTATGTATCACTTTTTAAAGCAAATGACATCGTTTCAAAAGATCGATTCTGCAAACTGGTTCTCCAGTGATAAGAGCACACATTCAAAATAATCCTGCACAGCAAAAGATGAATCAATATCAAAGAAAAAAGGGATCATTTCTGTCGACCTGCAGTGTCCATTGTGTGAAACTGTGTTGCGCAATAGATGATGTCATACACAGCCTGGCTGCAGATGGCTGCAGCCCCCTTAGCAACCATCTTTTGATATGGTATCTAATCCTTACAGTACAGCATTCATCCCAGGAAAGCATGAATCTCAGAGTGATGGAGCTTTAACTGATGTGATTCAGATGATGTAGCTTGGAAAGAGCGTGCAATCTGGTCACAGAGCTTGTAACAATAGAAAAATAGAAATTTGATCGATGGAATTGGCATTATTAGAAATTTAGATGAACTCAGAATTGGAACACAACGGTACCTTTGGATCGGTGCTATCCATACTGGCAAGGATGTAACGGCACATCTGTTCCACTTTCTGAAGGGCAGAAAAAAATACAACTTAAACTTGAGATGGTTAATTTCCTATTGGGTAATCAAAACACCTCACAAATATGTAAAAATTTAAATGAATTTCATGGATTATATTCAATTTTGGTTCTGGTCTTGCATCCCCAAGTAACGAATTGAACAAAATTTAAAATCTGTTGTTATTTATTCGTTTCACCTTGTTCTTTAGGAGATAAAAAATTTCGAGAGTAAATCAAGCTTAAAAAAATTCTTGGCTCACCCTGCATAAACTAACAATTAGCATGTACGTTTTACAGGTGGGAACTGGATTTTCAGAAATTTAAATGCTTCTTTTTTCGGTCAGACTATGACATTCAAAAACCTAAATGTCTGCCTACAATCAACCGATATTAAAGGGGTATTCCAGAGGCAGACAATTTAGGGAAAAATACAACAATATTTTATGCTTCTGGCAGTTCTGCTGCATCTCATGATCAAGTTCATCATTCCTTTAAATAGATTAATTTTTGCTGCCTGATTTTAACTTGCTAGTACTATAAGAAATTTGGAAACTTAAAGTAGGCAGCTATTTTGTCATCAAAACATTTCGGCATCAATCCTCTGCCTGAGAACAATCATCTTTAATGCAAACCTTTTCTTCATCTTTGATATTTTGTCTTCTGTGGATGAACAGGAACTTCTGAGAAGCGGCATAAAACACCAACGCTGGAAGTGGGAACAAAAATTTCCAAATGTCATGTATTTTCTCAGTTACATTTTCAGTCAACAATTGAGCTATGTTTATGGTTAACTGTTATCTGTGAATGTCACACTGGGATTTGGAATTTTAAACTGAATTACCAACGTTGATTGCCAAAGAAAACATGGCCAAACTGCTGGGGAAAAGGAACCTCATGGCAATTATGTGATCGCTTGCTAGTACTTATCAGAAATGGTTACTCTCTGCTTAAAACAGACAGATAAAATGAGGCTCTAACACTAAAGAATTTTAAGGTCAAAGATGTCATACCATACAGAAGTATTGAAAAACTGCTAGTATAGTAAAATCCTGATTATCCGAACTGGTTGGGCTGAGAGAAGTTCGAATTATCAAACAGTTTGGATCATCAAATTTTTATCAATTAACTAAACTAATTAACTAAACTAAGTTTCAACTATAAGACACCTATTTTATGCAATATTATGTGTTCTAAATGATTGTTATTTCCATGTTTGTGAATTGATTATTTGACGATCGTATTCAGAAATAAAAAAAATTAAAAAAGGACTTGGGTTCCATTTCGGGAAGTTGGGGGGGGGGGAGGGGGATTTTCCTTGTCTTTTCACTACTCTGACCACATGTTCAGTAGTCAATATATCAATGCTGTATAGGCCTCTTACTATAGTACAAGAAACACTAGTGTCAGTGGTTTATCCTAGCCTCATACTGATTCCCATAACAAGTTCAGGCTGACTTTTCACTGATAAGTTGTACTTTCTTGTCAAGAAAAGTGAGGGAGAAAGGAATTTCCGCTTGGACCTGATAAAGTTCTTTTATGTTTGTATAATTTACCTTGAGGAAAGCAGCATCACTGTATGCCAAGAATGAGAACACACAAGTGCGTGGCCAGGTGACTTTTCTGGAGCGCATTTTTTTTTACATGGTAGTAAAGTGACTTGGTCATTTATAAATTTTACTCGTTCCAATAGTGGGGAAAAAAAGTTAGAAGGGGAATCCCTAATTGTTATTGTGACATTGTGACAAGGAAGAATTTTGGCTAGAGCCATTACTACAATACAGTTTTGTAATGATATCTAGATCACAAGTGACGAGGGTCACGAGGCTTTACTGAATGTCTTGCATTTTATTAATGATCGGTGTTTATTGTACCGCCTTAAGCTAAACTTTCAATAGGTTACTCAAGTGGCCTTTCTTCCCTTAATTATAATAGCTTATTGTTGTGCACGTGTGATCAAAAAATAACAAAGTAAAGGGGTTACAATCTTGATACAAATAACAATCAGACATTTATGTAGTAGGTGATAATCTATTCGATATATTAAGCAATGGAAGAATGAATGAAAATAGACCTGTTTTGTCAAAAGAATTAAAAGCTGATCATTATAATGTAAGTTAACAAATTTACATTGTACATAATTGTACTTGAAATCAATAACACTAGGCCTCCAGACTTTTTATTAATTGAACTGCTGGCCGGTTTGGAAAATCAGGGGAAACTAAGAACAAACTTTTCCTCAAAAACTGTGCAACATTAAACATTTCTACTTTCACTTCTTTTTCTTTTACTCACAAGGTCTCAATGACTCTTTGGGAAATGTTTGCTCTGCACCACATTCGGAAAGAAGTTTGTCCAAACTTTGTAGCATCAAATGTTGGAATCGTCTTCTGCTCAGAAAGCCTCTCACAAGCGCCTGTTGGTGGGGAAAAAAGTAAGACAACTCTTGCTTGCAGTGACTTACCCTCTGGACCTCGAAGTGGTCCAGAGGAGGGCTTCTAGATTGATTAGTTCCTTAAAGGGTGTTCCTTATTATAGGCGGTTACAACTGTTGAATCTCACCAAACTGGAGCTTAGGAGGTTACGTGGTAACTTGATTCATGGTTTCAAGATTGTATATAGTTTTGATTTATCCTTCACTGACTTTTTCATGTTTGCTAATAGCAGTTTTTACCAGAGGCCATTGTCTTGAACTCCAAAGTCACAAAGTAGGATTATATTCGGCATAACTTTTTTCTAGTAGGGTTGTGAATGAGTAGATTGGTTTGCCTGAGAAAGTTGTACTTGCAAGTAGTGTGAATTGGTTAAAGAAAAGCTTTGGACAAGCACTTTAAGCATTGTAATCGGGTCTGAGTGTTTGTGTCTTCAGTTATTTGCTCTCCTAAAAGGGACGTCCTTGATGGGACTTAAGTGGCCCTCCTGATCCTTTTTTCTACTAAACTAAACTAAACTAACCCTTTGCATTTACAGCAGTTATAGGTCACTTGAGATACTGTATGTGTGACTATACTTGTTAAAAGTAGAAGTTTGGAAGATATCAGCTGTAGATGCAACTAATGGTCACACAATGGTAACCCTGGGCACCTACCAAGTACCATCATACCATTGGTCTAAATAAAAACACTAGGCCTAACTGTCAGATAGATGGGAATGGATTGACTCTCATGCCAACCACAGAAATATTTCTGAATGTTATTGAGTCACAACATTGCAACTTACATAGTTTAACACAATCACAACAGTCAGTTCCAAAGTTACAACCCCACTTGAAGGAATGTGCTCACGTCAGGCGGTGGGGGGGGGGGGGTGAGGTGGGGTGGGGTTATGTCCCCAGCAGTTCTGAATGCTCCCAGTACGACCAGTAAATAAACATTTTCGCCCGGCACTTTTTAATGACTATTTTTAACAGATTTTACCGTCACCGAAATATAGGAGAATATTTGGCCCAGAAGTTAGTGTCAGAATAGGAAAAAGATAGCACCCGCCTTTGCCATCTAGGCCTAAGCATACTTCATTTGCAAAAAATTTCCAAATGGAAAGGGACCACCTCTGATACCCCTCCCAGGACGTGGATCATACTACCGCAAAAATCTGTACGGCACTCAAACATTCCTGGACAAATCCCTGATTTGTGTCTGTAACAGTATGGCCTGCGGTTTATAAGATTAACAATAACAGTATAGCCTATCGTGAGACAGTGACAGTGTAGTAACTAGTATACAGTACTCGGTAGGCCTACTTTAGTGAAGGCTTGGAATACACTATTTGTATCACGTCATGGTGTAGATCACCTGTATCTTTACTGCTGCTTCTTCTTTCTTTTTCGTCAAGGCTCTCTCTTCTCTTGCGGCTTTTGCTTTATCTAGCAGTTGTCCTTTCTTGGACAAATCGCCCTGCTGAAACATCGTAACATTACACTTCGCGTATTTAGTCCTGCGGTAAAGTACAGCATACAATATGCTTTTATTGTGTACTATTATTATAACTTAAAGTGGATGAGTCCAGTGGATGCCCAGATGTAAATATAGTCAGTACGGTGCTTTATAAGGAACATCGTAAAATTAATTGAAAAATGGTCACAAGGTCGAAATGAAGATTTTCTTATTTTGTTTCGAAGGATAAAATTTTCGCTTATTTCAGCGTCAAATATTTTATTATTCAGAATAGCAAACTGCCAAAATTCAAGACCTATTCGGCCAAATTTGTTTCCCCAATGCAAATACCATTCGCAACTGCCAGCATAATTCTGACATCTACCGTTGTCCGTGTTTAACGCACAGTTCTGCTTTGAATAGAAACATTAGGGTAACGTTAAAATGCTAATTAATTATTCAGTTTCGCTGCAATTCAAATTTTGCTGCACAATGGTAAAATGATGACATTATGATGCGAGCCTAATCAAAAATTTGTCACAAAATATTTCATTGACGGGCTATTATTGTTAACATTTTGCAAAAAAAGTATGATAAGTTGTCAATTAAAGGGTGTGAAGACTTGCGCACAAAGAAATGCTATGCCTGTAATTTCAGGTCTAGATTAAAGATAACACGGTATCACGTTTCATTACTGTCTGCATTTTGTAGCGACAAGAAGAAAACTTCACTTGCAAGCAAAGGAAAGTTAACTTTCTCAGAGCGAGGCACATACATGGTTTCGGGTGATTCTTCAATGCCTTTAAACATTTTGCAGAAGTTGTTGAATTGCTGAGTTGGAATGAAGTGAACAATTAAACATTTTGCAGAAAAATGTTCAAGTGCTCAGTTAAAGCAACTGTGCAATCCAACAATTATCTGATTTTTGATAAGATATTATCTTGTTATCTAAACAATTTACTGCAAATGTTGACTTATTGTGGCAAAGTTTTCTTATGTTGGTGGCACTTTTAAGCTTCCGTAGTTGTGCCTTCTACAGTATTTACGTATTCATTTAACTGACTTTTGGACTTTAACAGCTGGTATGAATATTCATTTCTGTCAATATATGAATATTCATTACTGTCATATGACTATCAGGGGATTCCCATTCCTTCCTTTCACAAACACTAAATAACGACCAGATAAAGAACATACACAGACGACGTTAAATGTTAAATTTGATCAAGGGCTATCGACTTGATATACACGTAAGCTAACATCGAATATAGTTATTCAATATATAGGTAAGTGTACTTACTTCTTAACTTTATTTTTTGTTTTTCCTTTAGGCCTAGGTGTTAGTTTGTTTTACCATTCTGGAGGGATGGGGAGGGGGACTTCTTATTGGAGGCAGAGAAAATTGGATTTATAGGAGACCGTCAAGTGTGTATAGCTCTGATGAGCTCAAGTAGGCGAACCTGTCCGGAAGTTGCGGCAATTTTCGAAGAACTCCATTTCAATCGTATCGCAATTTTTCAAGCTCAAATTAAAATTATTTAATTAAAATTAAAAGAAATTGCGCTGTGAGAATTGGTTGGACTATAGAACTCCCCCTTTCTTCCTCTGCCAGAGGAAGAAAGGAGCTCCCTAAGCTTTTTCTCTCTAACTCCCTAACCCAATCAACCTCCTGTTTCTGTGTACACAATGGGCTTGCTGTATTTCCTAGTATCGCGGTAGTCGATCGTAATGAAATGAAAGTAATCTTATATAGATATATCAAAACTGCAAAGATAGTGCAGTGTGTTTTGTACGTTGTACTATTTTGCGAGCTGTCATATGTGCCAGGGAATCGCATCTCAAGGTTTTTTATTAAGTTTGACCAGTACAACCAGCTACAGTCTCCCGCGGTAAACATTTCTGGAGAGCCAACCCACCCCCCCCCCTCCCCCAACCCCTGCCCCAACCCGGGAGATTAAGGCCGGATCGGTGCTTCACCTCTGAAAATATTCCTCCAGGTTTTAGAATACCTACGCCTGCGG
>KN890980.1:2515-28331 GCA_000934455.1 Apostichopus parvimensis
GAAACGATCAAAGAACTACAATATGCGCTGACTGTAAACTGAAAGCAGTAAATCACCGTAGCTATATATTACAAGTAGGGCTATACTGATGGAGAAGTAAAACTAGCCATTATCATATATTAATGAATGAGAAAGGGACGCAAACGATTAGCAGTAAAATACACTACAACAAAGTCTGTAGTGTTTTGTGTGGGAATTGTTACTTTATCAATTGTATATTAATACATTGGTCTGAAGACTTAAAGAGGTCTGACAAGGATAGTTCGAAATAATTGTTAATTTTTTTTTTTATCTATGATAGAGCTTTAATTTTGTGAATAAAAAGTGAATAAAATTGAGTCTTACAAATGAACTTCATATCGTTATTCAAAGAACTATTTACTTTTCTTTTTTAAAAGAAATATGCGGGAAAACATGTTGTATTAACGGTATACACATTTTAGAGCTGGATTTTTGGATAAAGATATGCGAAAATGTGACGACGTGACGATGTTTGAGCTGTTTGGTTGTCAAAGTGCGAGCCTGTTGAATTGGTGATATGAGTTGGGTAAATATGACAAACGTAGTACCTATTCCGAAAATGAAGTATGCTCGAAGTTTAATAACAATAATTATACAAGTTGCTTCGGGGTTCTTTATTTATGTAGTACTCAATGCTCCTACAGTGGTCGCGAAACAAACAATATAATTCAATGTCCCACAAAATATTAGCCTGGTCAATTTCTCAAAAGCGACTCACTGATCAAATGGAACCATCTAACATTAATGGATTCAAACGACATAATTATAAACTCTTTACTTATCTATTTATTTCTTAGAAGATGATATTGCATTTGCTTTCTTAATCTCATTCTTTGATTCTTTCACGCTGATATATAGGGTTAGTAGATAGAGTTACTAAAATGTGTAAACTTTGAAATTAACAGAGCAATTTATGTCTAACAGAGGCACGGACTATATTATCAAGCCTACCAAAATCAGTATAACAGACATTAAACATCGTTTTAATGGAAAAAAATATAAATCTTCGAATTGGATATTGAAGATGACCTTGGAGAATCTGCACTAATTACCTACATATTTAAATATATGTTTACACGACATGTGATATCGATATGTAATCAAGGTCCTGTTTGTGTATCTATTTGTCTTGCTGTCTGTATAGATTCTGCGTCATAATCCAAACAAAAAAAAATCCCTGAAAATATTAAGTCCCTAGAATTTTGTGTTAACTACATCCTCAGTAGGAAATGTTATCCAATAAATGCGGCGCAGTTTGCTTATTAGTTTTCTTATTACGACTGCAAAGTATGTCGCCCCCTATTGTTCTGCCTATATGTTTATGCTATTTATTTTGCTAACATCGTTCTGCTTTCTTTGTTCAGGGCAACTACCCATAAAAGTTGCTGCTTTCCGTGTAAAGGATTTGGCTTTTTGGATGACTTTATTTCCCGCTGCCACGTATTCGTAAGAAAAATGTTTCTGTGAACATGACGTTTATGTTCTCATTCATGCGGGACTCACCCATCGAATGAAGCCGGCCACAGGAAGGAGATCCGTGCAACGACTAGTATTGATGTTAAACGTGCAGGCAGTAAATCAAATAAACACAATTTACTTTTTCTTGTACCATCGCTTATTCATCTAGATATCCAGATGGGCTCATTTTTTTGAACTTCTCGTCGCGCCCACCGAACATGGTCTTAACGGGTAACTGAATGCACAAAATCAAATTTGATGTTTTAGATGCTTAACAACAGTGTTCTCAACTTGTAATTCTATACCAGCTTTATATTTTGAGAAATTATTATTAAAGTATCTCCTAGATGCTTCACAAAACTCAATGGGAAAACAAGACTTTTATGGGCTAAGATAATATTTCTACAATGCAAGTTTATCACTGACAAATAGCGTTGCATAGTACCCAAGACTGCCCTGTTCTTCATATGAACTTATAAGACTTTGTTTTACTTAAGTTTTACATATTTACCGACAATGGATTAACATACACATTGGGGAATGTCCTAGATAGTCGGGGTGATCTTCAAGTTATAATTAAAGGAGCTTCCACGGATCTAAAAATATTAAGGCTAAATATGAGAAAACAAGAATAGCTAAAGAGACAAAATCAACAAGAAGAGCCCACCGGTCCGGTCAGAGTGCCGGTCAGGGATCGCACCCACGACCTTCCAAATACTATGTTTCATTGCTTCAATGTGCCCGAATTTATCAGCCGGACCAGTGTTAAAGTCTCAAAACGTGCTTGCTGATAAATTTCGGAAAACAAACTCCCGAAGCAGATTCAATGTTTCTTTTGTAAATGCACTCTGACCTGGTGGGTTTAATTGAAAAAAAAGCTGTCGCAATCGAAATAAAGAAATTTATTTTTTGTTGCCATTATGGCGCAAACGAGTTACCGTAAATCACTGCGACCGCCCATATCAGCATGTTCATTACACAAATGTAACCTATGTACTCGTACCGTCCACTTTAAGGACCCAATTCTATAAAGGAAACGTCTGAAAACACCTGTTTATTCATTAAAAATGAGCAAACACACATTGAGACTTTAATGCATGTAAGGACGGAATCTTAGTAAGCTCCTTTCCTTGGAGTGTAAAACATGGAGTAAAGCTGCGGTAAAACGGTATTATGCACATTTTTCAAATATCGGTTGGCGAGAAACTCTAGTCTTGAAAATGTTTAATGTCGGTATTCCCATTCAAAACGTCACTATTTGAAATAAAAGCCCTCAACAATAAACTATGTGCAAAACGGTAAAATGTGGGAATCTTTAGTACCATCTCAACATTTGCATCGAAATTAGGGAAATCTTGTTTTGCACATGTTTTACATCGGTTTTCTTTACAAATTTGCAGAAGATGAAAGCTTGGTGGTTTGAGTTGTTGTCTACTAATCGTTCGAATTGGAAAGATACTGAAGTTGTAGTACTTCACACTTTATATTCAAGTAATCTATTGTTGTTGAAAGTAGCATAAATGGGGGTTTATTTCGGCTTCTCCGGAGTCGCTTTAAGTTTTAGATCCCACCTGGAAAGTCCATCACAATTTATCCAAGTGTCACACAATAGATATAGTACTCATAATCTCCATCATGGGGTAACGCAAGGGTCAATCCTCGGTCCTGTTCTCTTTTCTCAACATATACCTCTTCGCTAGGAAACATTTTTGTTCTTATGATATTGCCTATGAGTTGTATGCTGATGATACACAACTTTATGTTGTCTTTGATCTAAACATCTTAAGTTAGCTGTACCTAAGATGGAGTCATGCATTCAGGAAGTCAGGCTATGGATGTCCAATAACTATCTAAAGTTAAAAGATGAATAAACTGAGGACATGATTTTTCGAAGTAGGTAGTATGGTGATGATTTGGGATCATATCAGGTTCCTTTAAGAATTGATGACAAGGTCATAAACTCTGTCCCGGTAGTCCGTGACCTCAGTGTGTATATATGGACACTCACATTGCTATGGATCAGCAAGTTAACCACATATATAAGTCGGTATGTTTCATATTAGGCGGGTGGGGAACTTAGAAAATATCTCGATAGGCCTGCAACTGAGAAACTTATTCATGCTGTCATCTCGAGTAGGCTGGATTATGGCAATTCTCTTCTATGTGGTGTAGCTACATCCCAACTATCGAGATCGTCAATAGGGCAAATAGGTTTACCACCATCACTCCTATACTGGAAGAACTACACTGGTTACCGATAAGACTCCGTATTGTCTTTAAAATCATCATTCTAGTTTTTCGTGCCAGTAAAACTGGTACCTCAACCTACCTCAATGTTCTTTTACACCAGCAAGCTAAATGTAGACCAATACGTTCGCAATATAAATTTCAAGTTCAGGTTATAATGTCACGTACAAGATTTTTCGGTGACCGTAGCTTTCTAAATTCTGCACCACTTTCATGGAACTTCCTCCCGGTCGATATTAGGTCTTTTAGATTATATTATTCAATTTAAGCGCTGTCTTAAAACTTTTCTTTTCTCTCAACTCTATTAGTTTTTGTACATTCAGCACCCGTAAAGCGAATTTAACAACTGTTGTTGGAGTCTGCGCCATATAAGACTAGTTATTATTATTATTTAAGGGAATGTTTATTTTTGGTAAAACTTTGATTTAAATGTTTTCCTTTGAAACGTTTCCTTTCCATTTCGACGTTCTATGACGTCATCTTTTGGTATATTTCTTTTGCCTCCGTTGAAATATAGATCTTTTATATCCTCTTTTCTTTATATTTGTTTATTTGATTGAGTAGGGGCAGGGTTTTTCCACTGTTATTGTCACTGCCAACGGTGTGTTACATGAATGCGTCCCACAAAGTACAAAGTACATGTAAATCGCTTGCGCCCCTGCCACTCCCCCCCCCCACGCCCACCCCACCGTTACCTTTAAAAAAAAACGTTAATTGACTTGTGAAGGACGACAAAGTAATTTTTAACAAACAGGAATCAACATTTATTTATATCTCTCTGGCTTTCTATATTGATATACGTCAAGTTACACTGCAGGTAATGTAGCATTGTCTTTTCTAAAATGGTAAGAATAACAATAATGATAATCTTAATATCAACGGTTGTGTAATGCTCTTGAAATTAAGCAACCGTTAAATAACCAGAATATATTGAAATAAATGAATAGTATGAACTTCATGAAAAACATGAAAGCATGACAGTCATGCTTAGGTTGCTGGAATGCAGTACATTCCAAAGATATTTTTGATCTAATAGATTAAGATCCTTATTTTCAAACTAAAACAATCTTTCAAAGTCTCTTAAGGGAATCTATTTGTCCAGAGTTAAGGGTGATTATGTTATTCGCAATTCATCTTTCTTTAGACTGGACGAATTTTCATCTCTACAAATTGGAGGTAAACATCGCTTCCTGGAAGGTAATACCAATAGAAGTTATCATGCTCAAAGCGACCGTTCAGATGAGAATAATAGCAGTCATAGAACCACCAGCCACCACGATGATAACTCGCACAGTTAGCACCATTAGCATCATTGTCTCGGTCCTTTGTTGAGAACTGTTGGTTCCTGTGATACGTTAGAGCATAACCATCGGGACTGCTCCGTTCATCTATAAAGAAAAGAAAATCACAAAATATAACGAAGTAGTACAATTACCTGAACACAATTTGAAAGCAGTAAATTGGCAACATTATTAAAATTTCGTTATAAAGATAACGTAAGTAAGTTTAGTCCCTCGGATAATATAAAGATTCCCGTGTTGTTGCTGCTGATGTTGATACTTATATTATTACACGTATGTAATTATATAAAGAATGTTACATGGATTAAATAGCGTCTTTCCAGTCGCTACACATGTAGTGCCTAGCTTTTATTATTTCCTGATGTTGGGTAGAAAGTGGGGAAGCGGTGTCATTTTATGAAAATTCATTAATTTTTTTATCCTTTATAATAAACATCATGTAAGTCACTTGCTGAAACGTTTCTCTCCAACATATTTCATTTTTTTTACACCGAATTGGGGCAATTTTGTTTTCTTATATCTGGCTTAAAATACATTTGGCCGGTAAGTATATTACTGTTTTCATTTGTTTTCATATGTTGTTGGTTCCTCGAAAGGGATGTCGGTATCATAGAATATTTGTTAATTTTTTTTCCTCCCTTGAAACGACTAAGGGGTTTTTACAAGTTGAATTCGACACTGTTAAGCCAATATTTTGTGTTTTGTTTCTAACAAGGGTAAATTAAATCACCTATTACCATCTTTGCAGGCTGACACAACTCTGAAAATTAACTTATCAAATGCCAAAGAAAATATTTATTAACCAAACACTCTTCCCAACACATATTAATAAGATAATGATGGTGTGTTTTATATGTTAAGCCCAACCGTTTTAGGCAGATGAATGTAAAACAAGTTGATGGTCATCCTAATCATTTAAATATGAATTGCAAACGTGCAAAAAATTAACAAAAATAAGTTAGCTCGCTCTTTCACTTTAAGCTGGATGATCCATTGAGGTATAGCACAGCTCCTTGGGTGAACCAGTAACTGACAGTGAAACTACACGAAGAGATCAAGAGATTAAATATAACTTCCAAGGATTCTAGGAAAAGGGCAGATAAACATAATTTTGAGTTCTTGAAGGAACTAGAGTGAATTATATAGTCGTTAACATATTTTATATTTTATATTGAATGAAGTATGATGCATGGTTTGCTAATTTCATGAATGAGCTCGTATATCATTGCGACATTATGATACCTAAACTTGCCTTAAAATAATTTGAACAATATTTAGTATTTCATTTATTTTATTTTTGGTGACCACAGTTAGCTACAAATAGAAATACAAAAGTGCGAGGAGTATTACATAACTTATAGAAGTATAGCTTAATAGTATAGGCCTATATCGATACTAATTCTATAACTTTGGCGTTAGGGTAGAGGTAACAATCTCAGTTTGTTTAGGTTTCTCCCAGTGTACTATATGTTATTTTGAATGTATTTTCATGTCCCATCCTTATTTTCCATATTTTTCCAGCTGTTAATTGCAGTCTGGCGTATTTGAGTTCCTCTCTGCCATCATTTTACATGTAGCCCTACATGTCAATTGATATAAAAACCCATGTGGGTCACTGTAAGATAATTCTTCATTGATAATGTGCGTGTGTAATGTGCTACATTTGTTTGGTTCTTAATAAAATATTGCAACACGAACCAGACTTAAAAATAACGATATGAAATCGAGGTTGACAAACCTGCGGTTCCACTGTAGGTTCCAACACCGGATAATCGATAGTTGTCGCTTTCGTCGTTTATCCTGAAAAAGTCAAATTTTGCGTAGTACGGAGCCCCTTCTTTATTCACAAGATCAATCCTGATTTCATATCTCTTTTGATTGGTCAAGTAATACAGCTTATCATTTCCTAGCCAAAACTCGTGATCAATATTTCCAAAGCCTCTCTTGTAGCTGTTCCATTCTAGGAAGAAATCCTCACTTCCATCAATACGGCGTTGGAAAACCTGTAAGAACATTTCAAAACAATAGGCGCACAAAAATTTACCTCTGACAGCACTTCAAATTACTAGAGCTCCATATAAAATTGTCATAGCACAAGTTAAAATGAGTCGCTTTTTCGGTACTTCATATGTATTTTACGAACTACAGTTAATTAGGGAGGTATCACACATTACAATAACCGTAACGTTGAATGTACTTTTGTAATTACCGAAGTGCAACAGCAGAAAATAACATCATATCATTTACACCACTGGGATATTGTCGCATTCAATAATGCTTTATTTCTCTTACCGTCCATCCTCCTCCGTCAGTCATGTTACAGTAGACCTCAAATGCCTCTCCGGTCCAGCCGGTTGGTTTGATTCTGTAAATACCGCTGTCACTGGTTCCATCCTCATAAATTTCCTGACAATCTTTAGGTCTCTCGCATACTTCACCATCACCTATGTAGCCTCCAGTACAATAACATCTTCGTATGTCGTTCCTAACGTCACAAACCGCATTAGAACTACAAGCGTAATTTTTATCCCAGCTGATATGTCCGTTGGTACAAACACCCTTTCTGGTACATCTAGGATTCACATTGAACTCGCCTTCCTGAAAGATCAATATGATGTTCACAAAGCTTTGTCAATGCCTGTCATTTAGCACAAACTAGTCAATACCTAGTTTTTACCACTGTCCCTCCGAATCATTTTTTTTATGTGTACGCTTTGACTGGAACACATCGTGACATAATTAAAATCACCTTAGTGTGTAGGATGTTGCATTTTTCTCACTGATCAATAGACAGATAGATCCTAACATTGCATGTTATGAATAAAAACTCAAAGAGTTTAACATAAAATAACATTCTAAAAAGTAAACACAACAATGAATTCGAAAAAATAGACAACAATTCAATTGTTGTATATTGAAAACGCCACGCCACTAATATATGAATGTCACCCACTGAGTAAAACTCGCTGGAATTATTGAAGTGTAATGATATGACTCTTCAAATGTAGACAAAAACCTTTGTCGTTCGGGATAATACTCTCAGACGACTTACTGGTATGATTGTTTGCCCTTCTGATTCGTAACATCCACATTGTTCACGAGGTACACAGTCTGATCCCAGCAAAAAGTATCCATCTCGACAAACACAGGCTTCAACTTCCGTACAGACGTCATCCTGACATATCCCTGGAGCTTCACAAGTTCGTTGACAAGCGGTACTGCAGTTTGTATACGCCATGTTTGTTGGACACAATGTGACAACATCTGTGTGGATACAGTGAAGTGATTGAAAACACTGAAATACGTTTTATGGAGATGTTGATGAGCAATGGTCGTGCAAACTTTAACATTAAATTACGGAAAATATTTTCCAAGAGCTTGCAAAAGCTGTCTCAGGTACATTCACTAGTCTACTGACAGTGGCGGAGCGTCCATACAGTCAGGGGGCGGATGCCCCCTCCCCCCTGACGGACTCAAATGGACTGCTGGCGCAATTTTCAGCTCTTTACCACTTTTTACTTATTCGCGATTATTGACTTTTTTTATTGCGCTCTCATATACCTATTGACATTTTTCACATTTTGTTGGTGTAATTTGGCTATGACACCTATTTATTCTTCGTTCATCTGTAAATTAGCCTGGCCCGGAAAGAGTCATTTCCGGCGATCTTTTTGAGTATCTTTACTCAAAAAATGTCTGTACGCTACGCGCCAACCTGTGGTGGCGCTCCGCTTAGATAGTGTCGAAAGCGCCCATACAGACCATTCTCGCCCCTCCTGACCAATACCCCTAGCTCCGCCACTGTCTACTGCCATTCTTAATTGGAATACACTGGCAATTTTAAACATTCTGTCTAACTCTTTACATCTTAAGCTTATTTTCAACCTTTAACAATAACATAATACTCACCGGTCTCTCCAGAATACTCTCCAAGGTTTACTAACTTGAAGTAGCTGAAGGCGTCACTGATTCGAAAATGATCGTAAGAAACACGAACTAGGGAACCATTTGATGTTGTCATGTCAATAACCAGTTTATACTTCTTCTGATTGGTCAAGAAAGATAGCTTCTCGTTCCCGAGCCAAAATTCTCGAGAAAAAAACCCGAAGCCAGTCTTGTAGCTATCCCAGTCACGACCAAAATCGATGGACCCGTCAATACGTCGTTGAATAACCTAATCAATATTTAGGCAGATTGATTGGAAACTGTTAACAATCACATTAAAAGTAAACTTTTGATATTATAAAGGTTTTACCAGTAAATGTAGATAATTGTGACCAAACTGGAATCTGTATCACTGAAATTTCTTGAATATATTATTTCTAAGTTTAAAAACATGAAGGACCAAGAGGATGATTTAACAAAGGAATTTGCAAAAGGAGTATCATGAAACAAAACAAAATAGGTTTAGTCCTGTCATAATTTCTGTTTATGATTCCAGAGTACTGCTCAAGAGTCATTAATTGACAATACACCCGCACGAATAGATACATAGTAATGAAGTATGAGGTCACTGTTTTTCCGGACATTGTACATTAAACATAAATGCTGACATATTGAGTGTAACATGAAATGGAAGCAGTGCTAATCAAAGATACACCTACCGTCCATCCACCAGATCCATCTGTAATTTCACAGTAAACCTCAAAAGGTTCTAAATAGCTATCTGGTTTGATCATGAAGACACCGGTAGAGTTTTGAGATGAACATTGCTCCTGGACTTCCTTGCAATCTCTCGGGTAACTCGATTGTTGATAGAAGAAAAATGCTGAAGAACCTTGTTTAAGAGGGAATAAATACCATATTTTACTGTTATCATACACTTAATAAAAATAATAAAAATACCACATATCGATCACATATGTGACCAATGTCTTCAATATTAGTTGACTTACTTCCAAGAAGCAATTAAAACACAGATATGGTGACTTTGAAAAAAAACGTATCTATTTACACTACTGGCATGGATAACATGAGCTCTGCATGGCTGAAACAATTCCAAATAAGTAGTTTATGAAGGTTTTTTTTTTTAATATACAATGGAGTAAGAGATAAAAGAAGTTTGTGAAACTCTGACGTTCAAAGGCTGTATTTTGTAACTATTTGTCATTCTCTCAAAGACATGTACCAATCACATGTGGTTAAAGAATCTTAGTAAGATATAACTCCTAATACAAACATTTCGTTTTCCCAGCTATGTTTTAATGCCTTGACATTATGCCAAAACATTGGTGTCAGTGTAACCCTTTGTTTCTTTCGAAAAGGTTATACCTAAGTTTTGCTTGTTGTGGAAATATTACTCATGGTTTCCTCACTAATTCTACAATAAGCATGGGAAATGAATGAATGAAACAAAGTATATATGTTATTATAATAAGCTTCAATGGTAAGGAGTTTAGGTATAAATCACTCACTTGGCCCATCTTCACTGTTAGCGGCATCACTTGTCACAGCTTCCGCAGTCTACCGAACAAAAAAGATCATAAAAATACTATAATCCAAACAAGCGATATTTCTAACGGCATCACCCATCAAGCATGTAATTTTAAGAGCAAATAAACCCTTGTAATAAGAGAAATAGATCAGTTTTATTAAACTAAAAGGAATGATTCTTCAACATAAAACAGATAGGAAATCGGACAAATGGCATGTTTATCGTCCCGGTTTCTCAAATTGAGTTAACTTTGAATAAGGATAGAATGACGGGAAATGATTGTTAACTTATAATGTTAAAGTAAATATAGCTCAGAAAAATACAACTTCCTTAAATACTCATATTAAGTCAAATTAAGCCAACTATATATATATATATATATGCCGCGAATACTGATATATGCTCATTTCTAGATATAATGCAATTGTGTGCTGTGTGTTATTTACGGTACCATTGTCTAACAATTGATTAACAAGACTACAACAAACGTATGTCAAACCGTGTATCCACTTTGCATCGGACGATTCAACTTCCCTGTAAAAACAAATATCCTCTACACTGTAATAATAATTTAACGGATCTAAATAAGCACACATGCAAAAAACCTGACCCTTCCTGTTTGGCAAAGTTGAGGAAGCTGAAGCTGCAATTCTTCATTGTAGTTTCATGCGAACTGTTTACTATAACACACTCGGTTTCATGAAGCAACCTGTCAAATTATTTGTTCGGCCGTGTTGGCAAAACAAATATTATCAATATCCAAACGTTCATATAATAGTTAACGTTCTTGGCTATACGTGTGTACATTTTCATGTATAAAGCATTTAGTAAACTAGACAGTCAACATAAATTGGTACACAATTTTGTTTGAGTTAGATAAATTGATATTAAAATGATATCTATGACAAGAAAAAAAAATACGACAATTTAATGGATCGAGTAGCTAGGTATATTGTTTAAGCAGCTAAATATTATAATTGTAGTTGAATTCAATCCTTTCTAATCGGTGACTTACCGTATCTTTCAGTATATATTTAAATATTTAGAATTTGAAAACATCAATTCGTAGAAACAGGCATAGACATTGCCGGATACAAAATATCTGCCAAGATATTTATAGCTCATCGAGAAAGAACAATCTAAGTTCTAAACGTGATACAACATTTCGTTTGAACCATATACGAAAAAAATATATTCAGTTGCCTAAATTTTCATCTGGACAATACGAAACGAGGGATCTTGGCAATTTACAGTTCTATATGACAAATCTACTGTTTGCTTCTAATTAATTCTAAAAGCTAGTTAGCACCATCAACAAATATAGTGAAAATGTGATTATTCTAATAATTTAACATTAACTGATATAGTTTGCTTCAACTCACCAGAATGCAACTACTATGAATATTGTATATTGTTTACCGTTAAATATCATTATGGAGAACGAATGGATTTTGGTTCGATCTACGATTGTACACTATATCTTTAAACACGTTACTCGTTCACACTATAATTGAAAACTCTTCAGATTTTGTATTTATTACTGAGTTGTCTGGTAACACATTTTAATGAATTTATGTAATAAACGCTGCATCCTCCTTTTTCTTCTGAAGGACATTCTATCTTTTAAGTAGTGTTTAAAAAGTTAGTTAGAATGATCAGCCCAAAATACAAAGGTTAAGTTGTAATAAAAAGTTATCATTTCACACTTCTCTAAGTGAAATTGCACATTAAGAATTATGATATTAAAAGTTATTATAAACTGTAAATTTATTCAGCAACTTCAACTTACTCGACGCAAGAAGACAAAATTATTGTGTTATTTGAAGGAGAATCACAGACTGACTCCAGTACTAACTATTAAATATAGATACAACGATGTAATTTAGGAAAATATTTGGTATGTAAGCACAATCTACGAAAGTTTCACTACAAAAGTGAAGATTTTTTTCTCTTGAAAATCAAGCAAAATATGTATAGCAATTTTGGATGATGTATTTTCCACACGTCGTCCCTAATTTTATGTTAACGTCTTGGTTTACTAATTGTAATGGGATTTTCGTTTATCACTAGGATGTACTTTAATACTACTTTGATGCACAGATGATTTATAAAAAACTTTAACTGGACATTTTATGGCCAATAAATGGAACAATCCTTGAGAAGTAAATGGTTCATTTGGATATACAATTTGCAGGTATTTTTTTCCATAAATTCAAGGTTTGAAACTAAAAATTGTTTAGTCGACCGATACCGTGCAAAATGACAAAATATTGAATGTAAGGGAAACAATATTTCTTTTAAAGTATTCGAAATTATTGACGTTGTTTATGACGCAGATGTCACAGCTCTTTACTGGCTAACATTAAATTGCCAACAAATATATGTTTTAGATAGCGTGTAAGCGGTAAAAGTGGATAGATCTGGGCAGAACGATGAAAAGCTTTAACAAATAACTATTTCTGCAAAGTTCAATTCAACTTTAAACAATAATACTTTGAAGACTATATGAATATTTGCAATTGATTTGACACTACAGCGTGTGGAGTAACATTAAACATATTTTTTTCCACCGAGCAATTAACTCTGGAACAAAACAATGGTTCTTTCAATACTTTTTTTAAAACATTAATATATCCTTAGTAAGTACCGGGTCGTCTACTGAACGTGATTCTGATTAAAGAAATTAATGAGCTTAATGAAGTGCACTTGTTTTACAAGGGATCACTTTGTTCTCCAACGACGAATACTTCTTGAAAAGTACTATCATATCCTAGTGTTAACTTATTTTATACAATCTGCTAAATTGAAATCTCACTGTTCATTCAATATGACGAAAACAGCTCCAAATTACACCTTAATGCATATAATATTATCTTGTGTCACTACCAATGGTCACTTTTCTCGATCTTTGAGGTTCTTATTTTCAGAAAATGAAAAGTTCAATACAATTGTCGGGTTTCGAATGATATATGATTGCACATGACAATAGTTTATAAGAATCTTTATTTCCTACCCAATTTTAATAGTATACCTTAAAAATGCTAAATATTAGAAACATATGTTCTTAGGCAATATAAGTAATATCTGATGTGAATATATCATATATCTTGCATCAAACAAATAAAGAGCACTGATTTTAAAGTTTTAAGATGATTCGGTAAGATATAAAATCCTATCCGATGTGAATATATCTGATTTGAAAGTTTTAAGGTTATTTGTTTAACTAGATCAACTGCTTTTAATTTAAGCTTTTCGGACAAATATCATTTGATGCGATGATATATTTCTTTGAGAAGAGTTACACGTGTATTAAAATATTGTTTTTGATTAATTAAATAATGAAACAGGGAATCTAGACAGAGTGCGGTTCTGTATATTAATATTGTATTGTTTTAATAAAGAAAATAAACTCTCCATATATAAATATCATCTGCTAATGTATACTTAAACGTTTCCTAAGCTTTTTTTTACAAAAATAAGTTGCGTCAACCTTTTGAAATAAAAAAAAATAAAACATATTGAAACTTCAAAAGTCCAGTACTAATCATAGAAATCGTTAAAACTGGGAGGAAACAACTCAATTGTGACTTTTTAATTTCATTCGTATTAAAATAACAAAAATAATAATTTAAAGTTATGAATAAGTGAAAGTTTTGAAAACGCTCACTTCAAGTTCTTTTTGTGATTTATTTTTTATCACCATTTTGTGATTCAATCGAAAAACAAAATAGCTATTTGTTAACTTTGACAATGGAAATAAATTGCATTTGGATTAGTTGTGCCTTTAAATATGTAAACTTAATCTGAAGAAGGGATACAAACTCTGGATTTAATAGTTCCAAATCTTTTCAAATAATATTATTTTCTTTACTCAGTCAAGTTGCACGCTGCACTAAATTGTCAAATATTTCATATTTATTCCAACTGTTAAAATACACGCCAGTTGCTGTTAGCAATATTTAAATAAACTTAATTTATTTTAATTTCATTTCATTAGCTGTCAATGTTTGCTTTGTACTAAGGGGATAATGATTGGTGAGTTTTTATGGTTATGAAGATGTCATATATTTGCACACCGTATGATAAATTCTTTTCTTACGAAGCATCTATTTCAAAAAAAAAGTTTTATTTTAATTCAGTGTGAATTATTTGAGAATGTTATACTTGAATAGATATTAATTAAACTTTCCCTTAATTATTGCTAATTTCAGTATTACAAGAAGTGCCAACTAGCAACTAAAAAGTGTTAACAGTCTGTCAGTAGAATAAAATAAACTGCGCTGTCTTGATGAGAATTAGTATCTAACATTTTCAATGAAACATGAAGGAATTGTTTAAGAATATATCAAATTTTACAAACTTACCGTTCTACTTGAATCGAGGAAGCCGGCTGTCCAAAGAAAAAATGAAACTCGAAGTAACGAATAAAATTGATAACAGTACATCTTGATGATGGTGTCTCGTCTTCTACAGAGACCTGCTGTTGTCTGAATTCCAAGTTGACAATGACTTTCACCTACTAACGGGTAGCTACAGATACTGCCTCGGGGAATTTAAAACGTACAGTAAAACATTGTTTCCATCTTCGGTACTACTAATTATTCACTAAATTGATTGGTTAATTTCATTACGTGATAAATACCTACATCATATGGAAGGCTTCCATTAAAACTGCTACTTAACAGCGTCCTTAGATAACAAAACAAGGAAGTCTCAAAGCGTGGACACGGATTTTAACGTGATACCAAAAAATTGAGATAAAATCATGAAACAAATCATCATTATAAACGCTAATGAATCGTCCTTGTATTGAATACTACGGTATCTTTATTAAACTATTAAGGAACCAATCATGTTATCGATTTTATCCTATATGAATCGAGATGATCTTTAATTGACGTCAATAGAGCTAATTCTAATCTGCTCCGGTTGTGGTGTCCTTTCTATTGGATACAGTCTACCATGTCTTTAATACTTGGGTGCAATAGAGGGTTGACTCTGTTTCCCTTGTCTTGGCTGAAGGTCATCAATCATGGGAGGGGGGGGGGGGAGCATGGGGATACGTAAGAATAACGGATCTCATTTGTAGCGTAAATTAAAAAAGGAACAGCGCCCATATAACTATGAAGCTATAAAATGAGCCAGCAGATAATGAAAGCCAACAGCATTCGCTAATCTCCTTTCCAGTATATTATTTTTCACATTGTGAAGTATGCTTCATTGTCACGTGCAAGAAATATAACACTACCTGTAAATGATATTGTGCGTTCAGTTTGGTTAGCAATGCCACTCATGATAGTTTTAAGTGTTCTCGAAATAGTTATATATTTCATAGGAGTTTTGAAGCATTTATATATGGTGCTTAACCTGGGTGCTAAGCTGCTAGTCCTGTTGTTGTTATGTTAACCAGGTACATCAATATATCTAAAGTTTTCGTTTACCAGTTATGTACATATGTTCACAAAATGCTTGATTTGTGGTTAAGTTTACTTACGCCAAGTACAGGGCCGTAACCTGCACCAGGTGGGGGGGGGCAGCTGTCCCCCTGAGAGTTCCAATGAAAATAGGCCTATAATTATGTGAACGACTGGAAAATATTTGCTATTTCAGTTAAATTTAACGAAATCATCATATCATTTCTTCTGATTTCATTAGTCAGTAGTGTGCAACCTGATGATTCTAGGCACGTTTAATAGGAATGGTGTTCAAAACGGACAAATGGTATATTTTAGCCACTCCACACTTATATGAACGATCGTGGAAGTAATTACTAAGCGTTTGCTTTGGTTTCACGAGCTTGGTTATAGACTAACATAATTGTTGAGGGATCTTATAATATTTAACCTGCATGCGTGAACACTGTAGCAGTCTAATGTGAAACTACGGTTTATAAATATATTTATTACGTCTATGTGTTTCATAAAAGCTTATCAGTTTTATTGTTAGCCCCTTGATCAGTGCCCCGTTGATTCAACTAAAAACATTGAGGCTCAGTCAGTTACACGGCCGATCCACTCAGCTCACTTGCCCCCCCCCCCCTCCAGTAAGTCCATCTTTGGTATGTAAAACAAATAATGATAACTCAAACCTAACAATTGGAGCTTATGAAGTAACTTAAAGACCTATTTCTCCCTTACGAAGTTATTTTCTCCCGCATAGAATTCTTCTCATTAATATTTTGTTTGGTGGAGGTTAAATTTCTAGAACATGAGTTCCCACAATTAAGAATGTTCATATGTAACTTACAAGGCTCGCAATGGACCATCTCCGGCAATCTGGGGAGGGCATTCTTCTCAAAATTGTTCTCTGTGTGAATCAGCTGACCACAGCCTTCAATTCCTGAAGTTTAATTCTGAAAAGGTAAAAGCGAAATTTAATACAAGACCGTGAAGTTATTGCTTGTCTTATACAGCAAGGAATTTTAAGCTGAATTAATTTCGGCGATCAAATATAAATCAGTTTCTTCTCGAAATTTAGACAACCATAGTCGACATATTCTCACTGAAATTCGCTCTTAATTAACATATATCACTTGAAATCACCGTTACGTTCATTTTAAATTACCACAATTGAAATAATGACAGACTAATTTCCCTGATAAGTCTTGTTTTTCTCGCTACGAAACCCGAGTCACATAATATGGGAAACAATCATTTTCATTTGTGCTTTAAAGTCAACCAAATTCGTTCATGCGGTAATGTTTTGTAACGAGTAACAACAGGGGGGGGGGGGTCAATGCTAATTGAAAAGTGAGGGGGCGGTACATAAAAGACTTAACACGGATAAACTGAAGGAGTCTGCTCGTAGCGAGCGCCTTGGCGCAAAATCTTTTTCGGGTGGGGTCAAAGGTCACGCCTTAGGGCCCCTGGCGGGGTCCATTGGAAAATCCCGGCGGGAGCCGAAGTCTCCCAGTTTGTTTATGTTTGTATCGTGTGCTGTGGTACAAGAGTTTAGACAAGCAGTTAAGGAAAACTGTCAGTTCAGAACGTAAGTGAGGTGTGACAATCGTGTTTAATCAATAAACCGAATTCTCCCTATACGACTCCTTTTTTCATTGACCTGCTGATTCCCCGTGTCCTATGATACATTACCTTCTTCTTTATCATTTAAAACGTATGAAACTAAAAGAAAAGACACGATTACATTAAATTCAAACATTGTAATAAAAGGTAGTACGGTTATTGTAATCGTGTTTCATAGTAACCTACTGCAGTATATTTAAATCCGCGCACCTATGAGGGCTAAATGATGTTCTATTTCGTGTTTATCAATGTTATTCAATATAAGGTTGTGCCCTCAGTATTTTTTTATGTATTTATTTTTTTAATTATCATAGCGTTTAATACAAAAGCTCAATGCTGCCACGAAAACAAACATCTTTAGGCAATTTTCAAAAAAGTGTTTTTCGTAAATTTACAATGTTTTTTCATCATTTTAAAAATGTTGTGGCAGCAATATGCTTCTCTAACTTACGTTTACTGCTTGTACGGATGTTTTCATGTAATTTTACTCGTGAGTCATAACAGCGTTTGTTATTGAACCGCTTCAGCCACTTCAGAACTGGTCAGTTGTACGTACTAAAATATATGTCTTCCGTAGGAGTTAATAGTATATTATTATCGCTTACATTGACTGCTGTTACTTAGACAATTCTTTGATGCGACTGTGCCCTTCAGATTAAAGCGTTATGCAGTTGACAAAAAATAAAGAACCAACCCTTGTTGTTGGTTATGAAGTTTATCATTTGACTTTTATATTTTACTTTCTTTAAGAAGTAAGAAAATTGTCGCTTGAAGAACGGAGAAAAGATACATTCTGGAATGTCATCTTGGTGTTTAAAATGCTTTTCAAGTTTACACGTAAAGTAATCATATAATAAGTGGAACATGTAATAACCAATGAGATTCATTAGTATCCAACAAACACACAGATCTTCATAAATACATAAAGTGAAATGTAATGATAGGAAATTTCATAATTTGTGGCTACTTCTACAACTTTCGCGGTAGTGCTCTCCCTTACTGAGGTTTCACTTGACGATTCTTCATTTCAGTATATTTGATTTTATATTCGATCATGTGATATCATAACAATAGATGCTAGAATCACTTTCTAAACTGACGTGGTAGTGGTTAAAATAGTAACAGTTATCGTACCACCATGAAAACTAAACGTATAGTTATTACTATAAGCATCGTTGTCCCTTTCTTTGGTACTGAACTCGTGATTTAGGTAATAACGCAAGCAATAATCATCCAGTTGCTTCTTCCTTCTGTGGAATGTAGTGAAACTTAGCACGTCATATAGGAATACATATACGTCAGTTGGCGCAACGTACTTACCGTTGTGTTTATACCAACTGACAAAGGAATTCATAGGGAGGGAGAGGGCAGGGGAAAGGCTTACTTTCTTAAAGAATAAAGCTGAATAATGATTTTGGTTTGCCAAATTTCTATATTTTACTTATTCTTATGCACCATTTCTGGTATTGATCTTCAGTTTGGTAAAAGCTGCATATCCTGAACTGGTATCAATATCCATCAAAATTATAATAACCACTAAGAATTGAGCTTACAAACATTCCAATTATTATATTTACCGTACTTTTACTTGCCTCGTTATTTAATACAGTTTCAGAAGCATGTAGCATATAGCTATGAAATAATTACCGCAGTTGTTTATAGTTTTTGTTATATTTGTGAACAAACGACATTTGTAAGAAATGATAAGCTTTGTAAATGGTAACAAATTGTTCAACTGTTGAAGCTTTTTTTTTCTTTACTTTATAGCATTTTATAAATATAAATTCAATTAAAGGGGCTATACAATGAATCCAGCCAAGCAATTAATGTCAGGCGCCCTCTATATTTCTCCAACTTCTGATTCCGTCTGATTAAGGGTTGTACCATTGTGTGTGGAGGGGGGGGGGGGCTCAGGCTGTGAAAGGTACTGTTTCACCTCAATTATAGTAGAATGACTGTGGAATGCTGTATAGGCCTAGATGTTTATGTTATTGGAGAACGCCAAGGGAGTTGTTATATGTACTATTTGGAATGACCTGTTATAATTTGTATTGTCGGACATGTGGGTAATTTTTACACACATTGAAGGTTCACCTCTGCCTGTGGGCAAACAAAGTCATAAATTTTTGGGTCGGCCAAGTGTAAAGGATGTGATGCTGATTTATATTTTTAGTTATTTTCACTGATGTAATGCATAGTGGTTATTCAAAGTGACATATGTATGGGTGTAATATTCTTCACCTTGGAGGGTCATATTTTGTTGGGACATGCATTCCCCTCCAAAGATCAACAATAACAATGTTCTCCCGAAATGCAGAATGTATCCATATGTTTTGGGCTCTTTCACAGGTACCGGATGCCATTGTTTGGTGGCTGTGGAGTACTTCACCTTGACCCTGAAAAGAAATCATAACAGATGGGTTTGATTTGCATATTCCTTTGTGCACCTCCAGATAATCAAAACACATGGTATTTTAACAAATATTTACATATAAAGCTCTAAGGCTGCTCTCAATTAAATCTGGCTTGTTTTCACTATGAAATACTACCTAGAAACAATTAACATCATCAAAAGGAGGGTAGAACTGTATGTTCATGTACTAGGTAAATACCTTGAAAGTGTTTCAATTTAGTTATGCATTTAATCTCTGGTTTAAGACATAAATGAATCCACAAACCACCAATTGCATCTATGGTAATAATGTAAATATTCTGTTGTGAAGTGAGTCAGAGATGTGCCTAAAAGGTATCATTTGAAATGGGTTGTACATCTAATGCCATTCACTACACATATTAAATAAGCATATAATTAGGGCATAGACAGAAACACTTACTCATCATTCCCATCTCCATCTTTCTTTGGGACGGTTTCTGTGATAGTTGAAATCGATGGCTGCCAAGTACTTTCTCGCCACATATCCAACGTATCTGTGATAAAGAATGACAAAGTTTGGGGTCATGTTAATTATTAAGTTTGATTATGCAAACTTTTATCAGGGTTTCTTTGCCAGAATATATTTCATAGTCATATTTACCTTTTCAGTAATTGTGTTTGCAAGCAGTTGTCTTCATGTACACAAATACACACACATAACATTTCCATCACATTCTTGGCCTTTTGGCAAGAAATCAACAATTATTCACAGACCGTCATGAGCCATTATTCTAAAAAATTATATATCAGCTGGCAGGGTAGTTGAAGGATGTCCATGCAACCCACTGTTGCCATGAAAGGGCTTTTAGGTTTTGGCATGGGGCATTAAGAAACCAGGAAGCAATGCTACTTCTGGATGTATTGTCCTAACTCTCTAAATTCACTCTGATAAAGGGCCACCTGGGCTGGATGTCCACGAAGTTACTCACCATCCCATATAATATATATTTCTCCTTAAGGAGAGGAAGGACTACCAGGTGTCAACATGGGCTATTCATTGTAATCAGCTAATGAGCTAACATGACTTTATACTGCTAACAAGAGACTACTGTAACTCTATGTACTGAAGGTAGTTTATATGTAGGATGACTTGCTGTCAATGCTCTCAACGCAGATGTTGTAGAAGGTGAAGTGGAGATGAAGGGTGAAAGCTTGATTTGAATACACTATGTATTACTAACAAAGATTACAAGAATGACAGAAGGGTATTCCACGCAAATAGACCAAATCTAATCCTCCTTCACCTCTTGTTGTAACAGTGCATGCCTTGGTAAACAGTAAACACTGAATAGTACAGAACTTGGTGGATTCAAATTTGGCCAAGTATAATTTGTTCCATTGCATAGCATTGAATATTGATAGATTTTATGAGGAGTTTGCATCTCTGAAGCATAGATCTACTGAAAACAAATACAAAAAATAAATGCTGACATACACATGGCACAAACAATGTTGCATACCATAGGCTATATAGTGCAGACTAAATAAAGTACCAAAACAGAATGTGACTTTCTATGTTGGGTTTCATTGACCTTAGAATGAAGCTTAGCCTAGCTACTGTACATGCCAAGTGAAGCAAAATAACTAGATCTATAAAGGAAACTTGGAAAGTGAATGTGGTTGCAGTACAGCCTATACCTACCTTGCAATGCATGCATAGGACAAACAGGAAATTAGTTCAGTTGGCCTTTCAACCAAGTTAGTTATAGTATCGTCAACTATCCTAAATTCATGCACATGTATGTTAAATTATTCTATAAATGTCCATAGTAATGTACTAACATTCTGCTAAAAACTTACTTGTTGCTTACTTATTATTTCATAAGCTACACTTATAGGCAGAATCATATGCCGGGAATTAACCACAAAATGTCTATTCTTTGGAACATTGTTTTGTTGGGAGGTCTTTTTGCTGATTTTAGAGTGTTAGTCGCCTGGGGAGTAGGAGAAGGCAAGAAAACGCCATCTACTTTCCATTAGTTTTGTACAGTAGGTGCTTATATCTAAGGTTGAGTAGTAGTGCTGAATTAAGTTTGGTCCTACCCTCTACATTTTCAGCAAGCAAGGTGTCAATTATATATCAATCATAATTTCTGAATTTTCAGTGGGCCATGAGTCAATTATACATCAATCAGATGGGGAAAAAAGAAGTCAGGTTAGAAATACTAGTTAGGCCTGTCCTTAGTCACCTACAGACTACTAGTCTATATGTTCCCTAACTACATGCACCCAAATGTTTGCTCCTAGCTAGGAAGGCATACATATATTTTAACCACATGTACCTGCATCGTTTTCCTTCAAAATGATGACTCCCGATGTAAAAATTATTTTGTAACACTTGAAAATTATCCACTGTCTTTATGCTTCTATAAAGCATGTGGGCCAGGCATTACCTTTCTTTTCAAAGTAAGCAAAAAGCAACAGAAAATAAAGATTGCTACTTAGTACTTTGATCTGCGATATGCTGTCTGTCATAGATCTGTGATATTGGGAAGGCATATCAAATGTTCGTATAATGAGTAGGCCGACATCAATTTATTTATCTTCTTGTAGATTTTTGGAGGACGCAGAATACCATGAACGAAATAAGTTATCTTTGCCATTGGTAGAAATGTTAGGCTAACAGTGATGTTAACTGCACTAATAAACACAGGTATTATTTGTAAGAAATTTTGGCAGGTAAGAAGTTATAGACACGAAAGTCATTTGAAACTAGGCCTAGATAAAAGATTCGCGCAGTAACAGTTAAATTGATTCCCTAGCTGCACAAAATAAGGTTAGTAAGGAGTAGCCTAGTAATACTAAATTCCTATCCAACTCCGACTCCGAGTCCTTGTTGAATACCCTAGCCGACCGTGGTGGCTGCAATTCACGATCGTCTAGACTATACAACTACATTAGGCCCATATCAGATATTCAGGCCAAGCCGTTGGCTATAGTCACGGTTTTACAGATACTTTTGCCATGTGTCCTGACAGTGACACTAGCTAAGATTACCTGAATGTAACTTGTAAGGCCTAACTAACGTTACAGGCCTAGCCCACAGTGCTTGTAGCTAGGCCATCAACATCCTTACCGTAGTTGAATCAGTAATGAAAGTTATTTGACTTACCTAGGCCTAAGGTACTTCGACTGCGGGATTGCAACCAACGACCTCCTTCAGCGTTTTCCAGTTTTCAAAAGAATCTACCAGAGAGATTTGCCGTCTTGTTTCAATTCATTCTCCTAGTCCTACGTTGCTTTGTAGAGCTAAAAACAATTTCGATGTGTATTAGATGTGTATTGAGTAGACTGTGTCCTGGCCCTATATGCACCTAGACCAAGATATTTGTGTACTAAAACGATAATAGTGAAGTTGTACGTACGAGCGGGGAGTTGTTACACACAACTCCTGTAGTACTAGTAGTATAGTACGTACGAGCGTTACGACTCGGCAAGCTAGCTAGCGCTGTATATGATGAACAGTGTACTCGGCTACATACAGTACTGTAGATCAGTGTATATATATATATTGTACATACTGCGTGAATACTACTGTATCATGTAGATCAGTATCTGTCTACATTGTTTACACTACTGGGAGTCGAGTTTCAGTGTGTTGCCATAGGGATGATTTGCACACGGCATTTAGGTATCATCAAGCGATGCTTCTCTCGGATTCATTGTATAGACCCTTTAACCGATTGATACGATTACAGTTAAATATAGCTTGGCGTCACTGTGCACCGGGGAATATACATGCAATAGCTCAAAGCACAACTGTTGTGTGTTTCACTACCAATTTATCAGCGGGACAAAACGTCGGGAGAGTCACAAACGTGTTATCTTTACTTATGTGTCTGTAAATTATTAATATAACAAGTTGTATGTAAGGATTTCTTTAAATTCTCGTTTGTCGGTGTTTAGGAAGTCACCTCTTGAAAGAATTTCCTGCAAATTATAATAATGCAGTTTTCACTACTCATGTATTTCCTTTTCATGCTATAATGAACCATTGTGTACTATTAATATATGAAAACATTTCCAAACTATTTCATTATTCTTTTAATTTTCTGTAAATCAAATCATCATAGGTATATCAAATAATAAAAAGAAAATATTGTTAATTAAGTTTCCATCCATGAATTTGGTGAATAACTTTAAAAATAACAGTCCTCTTTCTTGCTGGGATCCACGAATGACCGGGTTTCCGTAATTTTCGAAAATAACTGTTAGTCTAGCTTGTTATTATTTTGGTGCGTGTTTTTGTCCCTTCTGTTACTGTTACTTGTCATTTAGCCTTTGAAGAAGATCCTGCTAGGATCGAAACGTCATGCCAACTTACTTTTACACATTGTTATTGTTTTGTCTGCACAATTATCCGTTTCGGTGGTTAGCTTGGTTATCTTTCTATGATACCGTATATGTGTATATACTAGTTGAAACGTTTGAAATCCTTTCTATTTTATTTTGCTGACATTGTATATATCAAACAGCTTGCTATATAAATCTTTCGATAAGCTCAGTGCGAGATATGCATATCATATATTTGTTAGATGTTGAAATCCGATAGTGTAACCAAGCCTAAAGTAACTTAAGTAAAGCAAATATGTTTGTAAAGCAGAAGCAGCTAAATCATTTATATGTAGTATGGTACCCACCTATTGCTCCACTGTAAGTCCCAAGTCCCGAGAGGCGGTGGTTTGTCACTGTCATCATTGCTGAGAATTATTTTTATCATCATTAACACGTGACATTTACACTTCAGTTTAATCGTTCTATTTAAACAATGATAAATCACTATAACCGGAAAAAACACACACCCAACTGGTTCTAATTCGATAAAACTCGGCGTTCGAAAAGAACAAGCCGATGACGTCATCTTAAAGACTCAATTGAATTTGTCACACTTAGGCAGTCACGCGAGACGAGTTGTGGTCGGTTGCAGTCGGTTTAAAACATTCACCTTACAATACATATTACAGTAATTTAGAAATGGGTGATGAATCTGTATTTTGTATCGGGAATCAAGTAAAGAATCGAGAGGAGCATTGCAATGTTTTTAAGACAATTAATAAATACCCTTAATATTAATTGAAATGGCAAACTAAAAGGATTCTGTCAAATATTTGAAAGAACATTTAGAATTGTTTCTTTTTAACCTGAGTGACAGTGACGGCCAATTTGGGGGTCGGGAGGGGTAACTGGGAAAGGGGTGAAATTGGAACATTTTGAAAGTACAAAAAAAGCACGTTTGTAAAGTTCAAAGTCCCCGGAAATAGTTGGAATTTGAGATAATATTGTTCTCTCTTAGCGACTTTAAGAACAAACCCACATATCAGAAAGATAAATTTCAATTTCTGTGGGAGGTATTCTAAGCCCGGAAGAGGCAGTGGTCTCAGACATCTCACTTGTATCTGTTTAACGTAAGCACAGAATTTTGTTTTAGAAGTTCCTATTTCTTTGCGCCTATAGGTATCCAGGGAGCGAAGCCCAGGAAGTTAAAGCGTTTTGTTAGCCTACTACTACCCAAACAAATACATGTTTGGACGTCAAGGAGAATGTTTCGGTGTCTTATACCGCAGCGACCGAGCGGGAGGTGGGGGGGGGGACTGGGGTTACATGTTGATTTGAGGGGAGTTTCTCCTCCCTTGGCGCCGCCACTGATGAGACAAAACACGTACAGAAATAATGGGAATTAGATTCATAAAACGGTGTTCGTTAACCGTCCCTTTCTGGCGCAAATTTCATAACACCACATAGATTATACCCATCTGCTTGACCGACTACCATGTAGGTGGTGTGGAGGTTCTCCAAAGGAAGACAAAAAGAAACCTAATAGATGAAAAGTGATGCATTCCGAGTTATATTTAGACTTTAAATTATGCCTATAATTAGGTCTAAACACTACCACTCATTC
>KN890981.1:0-11945 GCA_000934455.1 Apostichopus parvimensis
GGTTTACATTTATTGTAATGTTAATATTTAACTAAATCGACACATTCCAGCCCACTAGATAATTATTTTTAATTGGTTACCCCAGAGTGTTTTCAATTCCCAGTTTTTGTTTGTTCTATAGTTTTGTATGCTACAGTAGTCAATTGAGATCTAAGAACAGCTGCTCAATGATTTCACTACAACGTGGTTTGCGAGCATTTTGCCGTATTTTGTATTCTTTTATTTCAGTGCTAGCATTGTTGATTTGAACATAGCAATGTTGTTGACCTTAAATTTCAAGAAAATAAAGCACACAAAAATATGCAGAGAGTTTATTTTGTTAGTGGTTTTCCACTGACAAACAGGATTTTGGCATATCTAACCAAAGAAACTGCACTCAAACATTTCAAGGGATTGTTAAATTCATACTGAAGAAAACTTCTTTTTGAACAATGATGATAGTATATAATAGTTTTCAAAGTTGGGCTAACAACTCCACTATTTTCATTTCAGTCAAATTGTTTAAAAATGACACAGAATTCTATGGCTATGTGATATTGATGCGGTTTATCTATTATTCACCAGATCGAGAGAATATTCCATCAAAGCAATTGATATCGAATTAATTGTACAAAATATTGGATTTACAGCATTACTCACAACTGTTACACGACCTCCAGATTAGCACTTCCATCATCAAATTATGTACCTTTTGTTGTGGTAAGTTTTTTTTTGCAAGATTATCATTAATTTCCACTTGATGCAGGAAGCATGAGACAGAATGTAGGATAATAAGAAAGTAACGGATAGAGAGGGGTTGTAGAATACTAATTAAGGTGGACCACTTCAAGACAAGATTTGGTAATTGTCCATGATAAAGCTACTGCTTGCAATCCTCTGTCAATATCCGCAGTACGTGTCTGTACTAGATCTCAGGCTCTAGGGAAACCTTACTTGACGACCAAAGAGAAATACTTGTCACACAGTCTTCTCTACCGGCATAAAGTTAATACTTTATGGCAAAGAAAGTGTTTGTCATATACTTGTATCTATCTACCAGCACAAAAACTGTTTCTCAAACACAAAGGTCCAGGAAAATATGCTCTTCCCTTGTAATACTAGGATAGAATTTTTTTTATCGAGACCATATTTTGAACATCACTTTTAAACATATGAAGAGATAGGCCAAATACAACAGAAAACCTACTGTAGTTATGTATAGTTAAATTTGGTAGGAGAAAAATTGCCTGTGGCTGTGTAAGACTGCCTTCAACATACATGGTGTGTTCTTAACCTTATACCAGCCTTTAGGGAAACCTTACTTGATACTGAAAAAAAGGGGAAAAATCAACTTCTCAGTGTTCTCCACGAGCATATAGTTACTCAGTGTAAAGTATTGACTTTCATATAGTTACTTAGTGTAAAGTATTGACTTTCTGCTATTTTTAGCCAGCCAGCCAGTATCTATAATTTTAATGATACCTTTGGATTTACAACCATTCTCGAACCCATAATACGACCCGTGCAGATGGTTGAGCGTAGCTATACGGATGTCACTTAACAACCGGGAATTATTTAATATCCAGTAACGTATCCCAATATGCTCTGCAAATATGGTCAAACTGAGATGCAAGTCCAAAGATGTACGGATGCTTTTCTACACAGACACCATAGTATTTGACAAACTTCAGAGCCTTAAAATGCTACTGAAAATGTGAAAACTGAATTATTCCCTGTAAACCACCGTAGAGAACACAGTACATATGTATTGTTATAACTTAAAGGCATTGAAGACTCGCCCCAAACCATGTGAGGCCATCTGAAAAAGTTAACTTTCTGTTGCTTGCAAGTGACGTTTTGTTTGTATCGCTACAAAATGCAGACAGTAATGAAACGTGATACCTTGTTATCTTTAGCTGGACCTGAGATGTCCATCGCTGTATCGTTTATACACTGTGCTGTGGGTATTGACCATAGCTATGTATGTACTGACTGTACACTAGTGGCTAATTACTGACGGTAGCAAACTGTGTGTGTATTTTCTGGGATCGATAGTGGTGTCTAACACTTCTGTTACACCTCATTCGAAACTAGGTCAGATTACCGGCATTAGACGTTTCTTTTTGCGCGAGTCTTCACACCCTTTAAAATAAAGCTTTAGATTAAATTAGACATCAGATGTTCAGATGAAGGAATTGCTGACGTAATCACGAACACTACTACTACAAGACACTCTGACACTAGCAGTAGACATTCTCAGCTCTTACGTAATACAATCGATACACTTTAATAGCTACTGATGATGCATGTACCTCTTCCCTAAGTATGTCAGTGTATAGCTGATTAAAGGGTGTGAAGACTCGCGCTAAAAGAAACATCTAATGCCGGTAATCTGACCTAGTTTCGAAAAGTGTTAGACACCACCATCGATCCCAGAAAATACGCACACAGCTTGCTACCGTCAGTAATTAGACACTAGTGTACAGTCATTACATACAGCTACGGTCAATACCCACAGCACAGTGTACAAACAAAGCAGCGATGGACATCTCCAGTCCAGCTTAAGATAACAAGGTATCACGTCTGCATTTTGTAGCGACAAGCAGAAAACTTCACTTGCAAGCAACTGAAAGTTAACTTTTTCAGAGCGCGGTTTGGGGTGAGTCTTCAATGCCTTTAATAGCAATGTGCACGGAGACTGTCAAAAGGATAATAGAAAGAAACAGATGATAACTTGAATTGAAGCCAAATGTTGTCCAATTTCTGAGGTCTTTTCGAATCACTGCGTCCAATTGTTTTGCAGACTATGATAAACTGACTACCAGAATCAAGGTAACTACCAGATGAATTAACAGATCCTAGTGATAACTGTGAGGTTACTGTGTTTAGGTTAACTCATTAGTACTAGTAGGGGGTAGCGTGAGAGGCGTCGAAACGTGAAGCTGTTTCTTTCCGACAGAAAAGATTTGTGAACCATCCAGCAGAGACACAAGGAATGAACAGTAGTTGTGTGCACCCTAATGACTCGGGTTATCGTTTGGGGATCAATGCAGTATGAAATGTTCCCTTCTGAAAGAATCCCACTTAAAACAAAATGGACTCTATAGATACATTCATTGCTTCTTTGGCATTGTCTGGCACATAAATGATCTTGCGTATCCTTTTGATAGATATTACAATAGTAGATTGACCACGATGCTATGATACCACTAATATAGCATTGAAGTCAAAGTTGGAATCCATTAGCCCTTGCAGGCTTCTCCCAAATTCGTGGTCGCTTAAGCGGCATAAACATAACTGCCTGATTCTTATTATTAAATTATTATTAAGTCCACTTAAACTGGCAAAGAGTCCCTCTATAACTCAATATCTCAGAAGAACTAAAGCATAAACATCCGACCGCATGGCACCAAGGTTATCTATAATACAGGATGGTGCAATGAGTATTTACATCAACGAGACCGCCGTTTTGGAAAAATAAATTTTCTAGCACTCTATTACATCTTTCTCGTCTCGGTCATTCTCTGGAATGTTTTCTGTGTCCAGTTTGGTCTGTACTAAAGTGACCAACATGGAGGAGTACTGGTCCAACAGATCAATGGCTGCCTGGGCAGCAGCAGTGTCACCATCCCCCGCCGTGGTACCGTTGGTTCCCCTGGGGTGGAGGAAAGTTGAAAGACATGACTTCATTCGTTGATGGTGAACCTCGCCAGCGACCCCGTTGACTTTGAGGGAGGTCGTTGTCCGTGTCCTCTTCAGATTTTCCAAGGAAGCCCCCATCGAGGTGTGAGTCAACGAGAGGGATTCGAGGCCTCTGTTAAAATCGTCCGAATTTCCCGATTCTTGAAGCTGTGAAGTGATGACAGGTAAGTGTATGAATCTGAAAAACTAGCACGCCGACCTCTGACCTTACAAAGAGCAATCTAAGACCACTCACCATGAGTAACAATAAATCTGTAAATATCCACTTGAAAGTAATTAATATCTATAGAAGACAACAAATATAGTAAACGTAGCAAACATATAGTAAAAAAATTGTTCACAGGTTTTATACTGGCATATTCCATATAAAGATGGGGTTGACTAACATTACATCATACTTCACAAAAACTGGAAAGGGTTACTTGAACAGACCACACCACCTCTTCTCCAAGCACAACTTCAAAATTGTTTTTTTGTTATTCCTGGGATTATTCTGTGCCTGATAGTGAGGCAGATCAACATGAACCAATTCTTTGTTTTACCATTAAAATTTAAATCATGTCAGGGAAATTTGCCTGCTTGTTGTATTAACAACAAAGTACTCATAACATACCTGACTCAATGTAACTAAACTCTGCGAGAAACTGTCCTTCATGTGTTTTATACTATCTTCCAAGGCAGCTACTAGACTGTTTGCAGAGTTATCTAAAAAGAGGAGCAAGAACAGAAAGAAATATAGTTAGAAAATGACCCACAGATATTTTAATTTATGCTAGTACATTAGTGCAACAGGTCCCTCACAATCATACTCATACACTGCTTTTCAAAAAGTTGTCTATTGTCTAACAAGCCCTTTATAGGTTGTCCAAAAATCTGTAACAAATAACAAACGAACCCACCGGAGCAAACCATTTAATGAAAAACCACAGATGATAATAATAATTATAACAAAGATTAATAATGCACTTATCCACCCAGAAAAGGGCACTCAAGGTTCACTATACAGATTATGTTAATTGATGATCTATGAGTGTGTTTTATAGAATGGCAAAATAAAGCTGCAATATGTGTACTTTAATACACTATTATTATTACAGAGATGTTATATCAATGACTCATTTGTATACCATTGTGAACATAACAATAGACTGGTTACACCACTCCAATTGCAGTATGTCATGGAAGTTATTTCTAACAGAATATAGATACTGTGTGTAAAAGTAAGTTGGCCTGATGTTTCGATCCTAGCAGGATCTTCTTCAATGTTACAGAATATTGATACTGTAACATAGCCTGTCGTATGGAAGTCTTCACTTGGAGCAGTTACATATATTCATTCATGTGATAACCAGATACCACACCTCTGTAAATAGTTTACAAAGGCCTATCCTATAGATTCATACATGTGATAACCAGATACCACACTTCTGTTAAGTAGTTTACAAAGGCTTGTGCCAGTCCATAGACAACCTGTTTTTTCTTCTATTTTCCCCTTTTTGTTATAATTAGCTACCTCTCCTAGCATGTTCTGTGTCTGCTTTATACAAACCTTACAAGAGTCCTTAATCCTTATACATTTATCCAATGCCACTCTGACAGTACATAAAGTCATATATCAGTCAATAGATTAAACTTATTATTGTTCGTAAGTAACTTACCTCTCCTAGCATGTTCTGTGTCTGTTTTATACAAGTCGTTACTTGTCCTAGTTTCATCTCTGTGATTCTCTAACACCTCCGTAGTAGTAGTAATAGTAGTAGCCCCCTTCATCTCTATCTCAACAGGTTTGCTTTCCTCCGCTCCTCCATCTTCTTCTTCTCTCTCTTTGGTTTCAGTCGATGGTCTGATAGCATCCTCTGTGGCCTTCAGTGGACCTGCTGAAGTAGACAGAGAGTTTCTTTTCCTTTTCAACTTCTGTAAGGATGGATCAAGACCTGGCCCGACCTTTTTCTTGATCTTGGCCTTTGCACTCTCTGTGCTAGCTTCGTATGATCTGAGTAGAGGGGAGGAGTTCCTATCAGCGGTGTTCCTATCTGGTCGTGCTCTGTGTTTTTGTCTCGCAGAGGTGTTGGGAGGGTTACCCTGACGTTCGCTACTCTGACTCCTCCCCCTGGAACGAGGCTCGCCGCTCTCAGAGCTGGTATCTACGAGAATGATAAAAGGTTTACTTTAAATTATAATGGTCAACATGAACCTCAAAGTTTTTAATATTTGAACACTTAATGTGGTGCTGGTGGCAACTTTACACTGGTTTTAAGTATAGGGACACATAGCTAGTTCTTGATAATCAAATCATGACCAAAAACTATGGAGACGTTTTGCAGTGATCTTCACAAAAGCGATTCTGTGTTCATTCTATAGTTGTCCTACAAAATAAATCAAAATTACAAATTTTATTTTGTTATGTATGATGCAACTGCCTTACAAGTTAAGAGAATTTCTTTCCCAACTTTTTCATTAGATATTAATCATCCATTTGTATATAAACTGACCAAAAGAATATAAGTCTTGCACTTCAAGATACCAAAGATAATTTCATATGCAAAGTGAAAGACATTGCTCAATAAATAAGATAGTTTCTTCTACAATACATATATATTTTTGGCTATTGTTTAATTCTTTGATGTGTACTTTCTGCAATGTCCTAAAAAGACCTGTCTTACTGTACAGAGTACATATATCCTTATAAACAAAGAGTACCAAAGAGGAGAGACAAAAACAGTTTTTTGATGGAATAGACCAACATTTAGACACGCCATCAGCTGTGAAAGACATTCGAAATTTGATAAAATTACAAAAACATATGACACAATAAACAATATCGGAGATCAAAGTGACCAGTGTTTAATATTTCAGCACCTTTAGAAGTGCTCTTGTTTCAAAACCCTGAATCTGGGATAAAATCCTGGATAATGTATTGTTTATGTATTACAAACGCTATTTCTACATCATGACGAGAAGGTGAAAGTTATAGCCGACTTATTCTAAGATTCACTAGTACTAAGACACTTGTGGAAGGAACTGTCTGGTTGATTGACACAAGTTCAATATTCTTCACATCCAGACGTTCAAAAATAAAGCACAGTACAGCACATACAACTAGTAACCCTGTACCCATTACAATACCAAGGACTTCCGTACCAGTAGAGTTTTGGTTTTTTATTATACAACAGGAGATAAAGTTGATATTTACCTGGAAGTGAGAGTCTTGATAAAGACGAGGATCTCTTCATGGCTGATGATCCCTTGACCGACTTCTGTTCTTTGGCCTCCTTGCAGAGGTCATCTTTCGAGGACTTCTTATTTGGAGATCTGTTGTTCCTCCCCTCCAAGATCTCTTCTGCCTTCATCTTCGTCTTCATGAGCAGCAACTCTGTTGCCTTCTGGTCCTCTTTCTCTCCCTGAGGTTTGGTATTAGTAGCATCATTACAAACTTGGTCCTGCGTGTCACATTCAGCACGTTTTTGTATAACATGAGGCAGTTTGAGATCTGTCGGCCTGTCTGGTAATTTGGTCTCCTTTCCGCTATCGATTTCATCGGCCGGCTTCTTATCTTCCTCCGTCGGTTTCGAGATTATTTCAGTATTTCTGGCTTCATCTTTAACCGTCTCTTCTTCCTCCTTGATCTCCTCTTTGCCAGCTGCGACAGATTCGCTCACAGAATCCAGAGTTTTATTTACAATACTGGCGGAGTTTACTGTACCATCTCCATGCGGTGACAATGGGTTTGAGTTGGGTACGTTAGATTTGATACCGCTGCTGACCTTCGAGGGGCTTGTTGGAATGGTGCTGGGAGGCAGCAGTGAGGTGGGTCTAGCTTCCCCAGAAGGAGTTGTAGGTGGGGTCTTGACTTCAGGAATACTGGTAATGGAACACTATTAACAGGAAGAATAAAAAGAATAAAAAGGAATCATTTGAAATCATTTACTTATTAACACTACATAGAAGAGTTTAAAAGTGTACATAATGTTTGGCTGGTAATTCTGTTGCGGGTATGTTAAGCTTCGAGAGGAATGCATTTTGCTTTAGTAACAGTGGTAAATATAGTTATTTTCAAAAGTCCAAGAGAAACTCTCTCAACAAATACAAAATTTAACTTGATCCTCTCTGATCTTAGGCATTTTGATACAAGATGTTACATTTCAAATTACGATGCACTTTTTTGAATCACTCTCATTCTGATGCACTTTAATAATGTTGCACTTTGATCTGATGCACTTTAATCATGATTCTGTTTAAGTTTGATGCACTTCAATTCAATGAACTTTGATCTGATGCAAATTTGATAAGCGATAATTTTAATGCACTAATGAGACTCACTACTTGTTAGCCAAAGAATTTCAAACTAATTTATAGATCACCTACTTTACTATAATGGTTCCATGTGGCTACACTGTTAATACGCTAAGCAACCACCTCCCAGCTTTTGTCAAGTTTCATATTCCATTGAAACTCAAGAATGTTTGAATGGTTATGTTTCACATTCACACAACCAAGGGTCACTGTTGCTAGGCTTACAAATACCATTCTTTGTGGAACTTAGATTTAGGTTTAACAAACATGGGATTCATTGCCTACATCCAGTATACCCATTGTTCTTATCAAGAGAGCTTTGGCATTAAGTTTATGTCAATTGTCATTATGCCATACATTATCAAAATTCTTTCTTTGGTATGAAGAAAAACAGTCAGGTATGAAGAAAAACAATTGCATATTAATAAGTTGAAATAATAAGACACTCTCTTTGCCGACAAGCAAGACTATGACATAATAATCAATCAAAGGGAAGTCAATGTAGCTCTATAAACATGTCTGCAAGAAGAAAAGGTAAAACTTTAACTATAGTTTGGCTAACTTTGTTAAAGCCTGTGGCAGCTTAAGAAGAAGCACCCCCCCCCCAGTCCAGTGGTTCAGTCTATGAAATGAAGTTATTGCTGGGGTGAAGCCATAAATGGGGTCTAGACAAAACTGTATTAAGGATTTGATAATGTAATTAACTGATTTCTTTTTTAATCAGATGTACATTGCACTTAAAAAAAAAAGTGTAAAATTATCTTAAATCCCCTTTGATCTGATAGCAACCTTAATTCAGGTTTACTAATAAATCACTATTATCAAATTCAGTGAGAAACCATTGATGCTTGTGACGGTTCTATACATTTGACCTTTTTCATAAAAGTTAATTACTACTTACTTTGATAAACATCCACAAACTGCTGTGTATAACATATATATTTTTTTTGTGTGCATATTAACAAAAAAATCATCTAATTTCAAACAAATCATGAAATCATCTTCATATGACCTTTTGACCTGAGACTCCCACCACATAGGTTCCATCACCAAAGGATAGCTTCAATGTTACACTAATAAAATTCATGCACCTTTGCAGAGGAAGAAGCTCAGCTGCAAATTTACGAAGACAGACATTATAGATAGACAGCTTTTCTTTTTTTGGAATAAATCCTCTTAAAACCACAAAATATTGTCAAGATGGCCACCAAAGCTATCAAGGTGCTCGGTCATATCAACTATTTCTCTGTTGTCAACATGCTTGCACAGTAGAATGGATCAGTGTGGTTAACTGGATGTGAAATAAGTTCATTAATCCCCATCTAAACTTTAATGTAAGATATAAATAACTGAAATGGGAATAAATGGTTTTTGTTTTGGGAGAGATTTAGTTTTTATTATTCTTATTAGTTTGGACTCATCAATTGATCTATCTCTTGATCCTATCTAACCACAGTTTGAGATCAAGATGTCCAGTAGGAATAATGCTTTCCTGAACATCTGTTAGCTTTTTATTGTACCTTTTAGTTTCTTTTTTCATTTTCCCCACTTGCTTTTCCCCTGCCAACATTCAAAGAACAAAGTTTTTGAAGAATGCAAAAGACATGAAGGCGTTATTTGTAATTTCACAGAGAGGATGCAAAGATGATGAAATGCCTGTGTGAAAGGATTGGTCTTTTGACATGCATCAGTTTATTTGGGTACAGGTGAGAAAACGAGGAAAGGACAACCAAGGAAAACCATGAAAAATGACTGTGGCTCCTATACAGATATAAAATCCTGATTAATTCTACGTCAGAAATTAAAAGCCGTTTCAGATCCTTCATTTGAGTCATCTATATAAGATATATACTTCTATCATTTCATTAATAGGCATGAAGTAATACTAGGAGGTCACTAATACAACTCCACAAGTGGCAATATAAAAAAAACAACAGAAAAACAGGAAAAGATATTTCTAGTTTGAACAACTGTGTCATAAAACGAGGAAACTACATCACATACGGATGACTTCAGTAGATACAAAAAGATTTAAAGTTGTCTTTTGTTTTCGATAAAGTTCTTAATTTGACATTTGACATTTTTTAATTTTTTTTTTAATAACTAAGCTTTCAAAAGAAAACAAGGAGATTACATCAAATTCCGAATCTTGTTTGTCCAATCAGAAGACAAGGAGTTTATCTGAATAACCAATGCCGTTAAATGACTTACTGTTTGAAGACGTTTACGCATCGCTTCTACGGCTCTTCTGGTGTCCTCTTGTCTTTTCTTAAGAAGCTGGAATAACGATGATGATGTGAACGCCAAAGATAATTTCATGCAATACAATTTGAAAGCATGGAGCATGCAAAGCTTTAGCAAAGTTTTTTTTCGTTCTTTTTTATATACATTAAAGAGCTATGCAGAATGGCAAATTTGATCAAAATTTTATTCAAAATCTAATTCAAAAAAGTGCAAGATAAATGTCCACACCTGACCACATAGAGTAGCTTTGAAAGATACATAATCAAAAATATGCCTCATTTGTATTAGATATTTGAAAGCTTTATATTCTTTTTGCATCAGCCTGATCACCGCTCATACCCCCTCTCTCCTTGTCAAACTTTACTGTCTACAAGCCTGAAGTTTCATACATGTCTAGTTGTTCCTCTAGTTCTTTGCATGCAGAGGTGGAAGATCATACAATAAATGGGTTGGTTTTATAGTCAAGTCTTAGATATGCCTTAAAGCTGTTAAAGCAATATGTTGAAATGAGTTCCTCTACTACAGTACCAGATTGATATCACAAACTTCTATACAAACTATTATTAACCTGGATTTTATCCGGAATAAAACCCCATGAATTGGCAAAAAATATATGCTCTTTTATTGACAGTTACAAATTGACCAGATATTAATATAGAATATGAGTTCACAGTATTACTAAGTAAGTTATACCATTGGTTGATCATAATCATGTAATGCTTAAGACAGCAGTTATGACACATAGTATGAGATATAAACAACAAAATAACTAGAAAGCTAAGCTAACACTCCGCTTATACTGAGTCAGCAGTTTATTAGACATATACAGTTAATGAATATTAAAATACAAAATATTGAACGAGGAAGAAACAATATTTTAAACAGTCAGCAATTATGAGATACAAATAGTATGAATATGAAATACAATAATAACAAAACTTTTGTCAAGTAAGAAACAGACAAAAGATGAGATTGTCGTTAAGATCATTTAATTACAAACCTCTTGAAGGACCTGGGAACCATCCACTGTCCTGCTTTTAAATGTTGGGTCATTTCTGTAATATATAAAAAAAAATAAATAAATAAAAACAGTTTTATTTTATTTTTATTTCGATAAATAAAAGGCAGAAGTATAGAACAGAAATGTATATTACAAGCCAAATTGAGCTACAGCAGGGCCAAAAAAACACATTAATGTTAGTTAATTAGCTTAATTAACACAACATGTTAGCAGTTAATTGAAAATAATAAAGACACATATTTAGGAGAGATGTCCACTCATCTGTATCAACTTATGACTTTTTCATTGTATTATCAAAGAGAAAATATTATGGTCTTTCCAGAAGGAAATTTCTAAACTAGATTCACAAAAGTCAGAAACTTCAAGTTTCATTTCTAGAAACTTCAAAGCAACCTTTTTCTAAGTTGCAAGTAAAATTGTCCAGAAATGAACAATTAGCCTATAAAGAAGATTCTACTGGGATTGAAATGATCAAAATATATTTACCTACACATTTTTGTCTTCTTCTTAGTAAATAAGCAGTTTTGACGAAACTTTTCTCTCTTTTGATTTACCTTGATCTCTGCAGGAATTTACTGGATATGCTTAGTCTTCTCTCTGCCACAGAACCAACATCTTCCTCATCCCGCTGCTGGATGTCCTTAATTTGCTCCAGACACTGGTCAAACTTTTGCTTCTCGGCAAAAGTGAAATTGGCGTGGAGGAA